>CAWUFW010023108.1:0-82007 GCA_963921515.1 Calotriton arnoldi | reverse complement strand
GCACAGGGTACAACGCGTACCCGCACATTGAAGGCAATGGGCCGGCCGGAGGCACCGATCGGTCCATTGCGGTACAACGCATCACTGTACATGTGACTGGCATAGGTCAGCATGCCTGTCTCAGATGGACATATGCCAGCCACAGATAGCTCCCAGGGAGTGAGGGGCACACCTACATCACGACAGCCTGTCCAAACCTTATCATAAGGCATGTAAGGCTGCATTTCCTATTGTGTGTATGTTGGTGTACATGTTGTCCTGTGGGTGTCACCTGTGGGCAGCCACCCCCAGGCTGTGCACGTGTTCATGGGGACAGGATCCTGGGTGTTACGTGTACGTGACCACTGTGATGTGCAACTGTTCATATCTGTGCATGTGTCATGGTCACATTTCACAGTGGTGTTTGTGTATGTCATGTCACATACCCCGTGAGTCCCATGTGGGACGGTATGTTTGAGCCAGGGTGTCCCAGTGGCACAATAGTGATGGCCCTCCACAGTCTTTGTGCATGTAGTGTTTACAATGTCTCTGATTTCATGTGCACAATGGGAGACAGTCTCCACATCCACGTTGTGTGTGCATGGACTCTGATGTTGTGCGTGTGTGTCACAGACGTCCATGTCTGTCCTGCCATGGCAAGTGTGGCCACTACCTGTGGGGGTCATGTTTGTTTTGCTGTGGTGTACACATGATACTCCAGGTGATGCCAGTGTCCATGTGGCATTACAGGGTCCCTGGGAATGTACCTGTCGTTGAGCTGTGGTGCCTGGGGCACATCTGTCCTCACATGTCACTGTGGGGGGTGACTGTGACACGGCATCATGATATCCAATGGGCCAACCTGGGACAAATTGATGCCACCTGTAGGACCGTGTTGACAGATGTTGGCCATGTATGTACCATACATGTCCTTCCGGTACTGCACACTTCATGTAGTTGTGCCTCATGATGATGTATGTTGGGATCTTGAGTGTGTTCAATGCCGCATATGTGGGGTGACTGACGATCTTGCTTACTTCTCCTCTGCACTGCAGGGCTCCTGCTGTCCATCGGCCATTCCCAGACCTGGCAACGATGGTGGAACGGGACAGCATCCGACGGTACCGCTTCACCAGGCAGCTGATTGAGGATTTGGCAGTGCAGTTGTCCCCACATTTGCAGCCTGGCCGGCCGTATCCTACAGCGCTGACCCCCAAGGTGAAGGTGATGGCAGCCCTACACTTCTTTGCCACCGGTACCTTCCAACATACTGTGGCGTCTGCTGGTGGGATGTCACAGACCATGTTCAGCCGTGTGCTCCGCGATGTTTTGGCGGCAATGTTGCTCTTCCTGAACCGGTACATCTATTTCCCTAGACTGCGACGACTCACTGACGTGAAGAGTGACTTTTATGCCCTGGGGAGGATGCCGCATGTCATTGGCTCCATTGATGGGACACATGTGGCTTTGGTACCACCACAGGCCCAGGAGCAGGCCTACAGGAACCGCAAGCACTACCACTCGGTCAATGCACTGGTGGTGTGTCTTGCAGACATGACCATCACACACGTGTGTGCCCGTTTCCCTGGTTCAGCACACGATGCCTTTGTGATGAGGAGTAGTCGCATCCCCAGGATGATGGCACAGATGCAGAACCAGCGTGCCTGGCTTGTCGGTGTGTACTGACTTTGTGCCATTGTGTGTGATCTGATCTGTAGTATTCCGCCCACTTTTCCAAGTCAGCTGATGTGCACTTGTCTGTCCGTAGGTGACTCGGGATACCCCAACATGCCGTGGTTGCTGACACCCCTCAGGAACCCTGTGACACCTGCCCAGATGCGCTACAATGAGGCACATGGTCGGACCAGGAGAGTGATTGAGCGGACCTTTGGTCTCCTGAAGAGCCGCTTCCGCTGCCTGGACAAGACCGGAGGGTCCCTCCCATATGCCCCTGCGAAAGTGTGCAAGATTATCATCGTCTGCTGCATGCTACACAACCTGGCAGTGCGGAAGGAGTTGCCTCTCATCCAGGATGACGATGACCAACATCCGCCACCTGTGGAGGATCCTGGCCTGGACCAAGATGCCAGTGACGATGATGATGATGATGGTGATGGTGATGTCCGCACACAGCTCATCACCAACTTCTTTAGCTGAATGTGAGTATCCTGAGGTGTCATGTGAATGATGTGAGTTGGCATGATGTGTGGGTGGGGCTCTGGCGCTGTTGGAGTGTGTCCATGGGCTACTTGACTGGATGTGTGTTGCGATGTGTGGTTACAGGTGGGCTGTACTCCCCAACAGTGTTGACATGCTAACTTGGTTCTGGGTGGGTATCTTGTAACATGTATTGTGCATGAGTTTTGCTGTTCTGTCCTGTACTGCATTGCTTTTGACTGTGTGTCATTTCTGTCCTTCACAGGGTACTTTCAGATTTGTTTGGTCAACTGTGTCCACCGACGACGTGATTGCACATCCAGGCTGGTAGCTGTTGTGTCCCTACAGGTGATGTGCGCCACACCCATGGACTTCCTTCCGTCTACAGTTGTTGACTGCGTGCCCGCTACCAGGTGGGGTTACCTTGCATCTGTAGTGGTTACGGCATGTTGCTACTGTGTAATAAACCTGTGCTTCACTTAGTGATGTGCGTTGTCTGTGGTCACACATTTGACTGCCATTTGCTTACTGCACCTGTGGGCTACTTGACTACAACTGGGAATGGGTGTGGTGTCTGTGCATTGCACCGTCTTCCCTGGCAACATCAGTGTAGGCAATGAGTCAGATGGCCTAGGTGTGTATGTGTTGTGTAGCCCTGGTGGTGTGTCTCCCTCATATGTGTCACGTTGCCTTTACTCACATGCCTGTGTTGTCCTTGCTGTTGCAGTTCGCATACACAGTGTAATTTTGCAGTTCATCATCCCCATAACAGCACCCACGTTGGAATCACGACAGAGGCAAGTTTGGTGTATTAGTGTGTTTATTGTGATACATTTGTGTAAATAGTGCATAGGATGTGTTGTGCTGTACATGAATCTTGCAATCCCAAGTTCCTAGGTGAATTGAAAGTCCGGGTAGACAGGATCCCCAGTATCGGGGCCACAGTTGTCTGACACATTGGTCCAACTTGTACTCCCCATGCAATGTGTGGGAGTAGTGTTGCCGTCAACAGGGTGAACAGTCTGTGCACAAAGGCGAACATCCAGAACAGGTTCAGGCTTCCTGGGAGTTGCGCTTGGCCATCGGCCTCTCACTTTCCCCTCCTCGGACGACCCCTCTTCTTGGGGGGGCCCTCAAGTGCAGGCTGCTGCGGTGCAGGGGACTCTCCGCCAGAGTCCTCCTCCCTCCCTGTGGCAGTTGCAGTTTGTTCGGTACCAGATGTTGTTGGCACACAGGGAGGTGTGGACTGGTTGCTGTTCATCTGGCGGAGGCATTGTAAAATGTCCCTGTGCACCGCCGTCATCTCATGCAGTACATCCCACTTGGACTCCACGCGGGACATGTGTGAGTCCACACGGGACATGTGTGACTCCACGTGGGACATGTGGGAGTCCAAGTGGGCATGATGGGCAGCCTGCTGCTGTTTGATGTCTCTGAGGAGCCCCACTACCTGGCTGAGCTCTCCGGTGCTGGACTGGTACGCATCAGCTATGCGTACCAGTTGTGGGTCGTCATGCACACCAGCAACGTCTGCAAGCAGCGACCTCTGTCTCCCACCCCTCCCACCACCCCTGCTGACATGTGCAGTGTGTGCAGTTGCACGCACAGATAACCCTGGTCCACCTTGGGGGTTGGTGGTGGTGGTGGTGTCCATGGCCCCAGGTTGGTCCAGGGTCACTGCGCTGGTGTTGCTCCTTATTCTGTCCATGTCGGCAGGGATGGTATTCGTGGTGACAGTCGTTGTAGGGGTGGGTGCAGGAGTGCAGCTGGTGGTCCTGCTGGTGCTGCAGCTGGTGGTCCTGCTGGTGCTGCATGTTGACTTGCACCGGATGTGCCAGGTTGTTCATCGTCCGAGGAGGACAGAGGCTGTACGACGCCAGTGAGCTCGGCATCCTCTTGAGCCTGGGACTGGGACTCCTCAGCGTCTGCTGCTGTGTCCCCATCATCACCTGTTTTTGGGAGACACAAACAATGTATGTCATGTTTCTGCAGGCATCAGTGGTTGACACACATGACAGTTGTGACTGTGCCTCTGGGTGCGGGCCTGTACATTGCATTGTCCTAAGTCGTCACAGTCAGGGGTTGATATTGGTGTGGCACATTGTCCTGCATTATTTGGGCATTTCTATGTATTTTCTGGGGTGTGAACATGGTCTGCATTGCTTGTGTTTGGTTGACAGCCAGACCTCCTTCCCACCCAGCCAGCCAGTCAGTTATCCCACCATGGAACGTGCTTGCGTTGCAGGGAGTGTAAGTTGTCTCTCAGGATGTCAGTCAGTGGTGTCCTGCTGTTTGTTGGTGCACAGTTGGCAGCAGGGCCTTGTGCTCCCCACAGCAGTAGCCAGTGTCAGCCATCTTGTGAGTCCTTCTCCACTCCCTGTGATGTGAGCATGGTTCAGGGTGGTGTTGATGGGACAGTTGTGGGGGTGAGCTATGTCTGTGACTACGACTCCCATCATGCCATTGCCTCCACCCCACTTGCCAGCATTCCCATACTTACTTGCTTTTGTGTGGAGTTCAGTGGGTGTGGGTGTGAGGGCAATGGCAAGATGGCTGACAGTGGTGTCCTGCTGTTGGTTGGTGTGCAGTACCCAGCATGCCCTTGTGCTCCCCACGACACAGCAACAGTGTCAGACATCTTTTATGGGCCTTTCCACTCTCTGTGGGATGTGCATGCGTGAGTGTGAGCTTGCTGGGCCATGTGGTGGGGGATGTAGGGCTGTGAGTACGACTCCCATCATGCTATTGCATCCTCCCCCCTTCCCAGCATGCCCATGCTTCCTTCCTTTTGACTCTGCTTCCCTGTGGGTTGGGCTGGCTGTGCTGACAGGATGGCTGGGAGTGTTGTCCTGGCAGTTGTTTGGCTAAGAGTCCCAAGAGTGTCCCTGTGCTTCACACAACATAACCCAGGGTGGTGGTGCTTTGTGGGATCTTGTGTTAGGATGGAGGGCATTGCATTCTACCAGGTGGGTACTGTGGAGTTTGTGTTGGGGAGGGTGTGAGGGGAGGTGCTGGTGACTATAGTCAGTGCTGCAAGTCCCCCTTCCCACCCAGCCAGCCAGATATCCCACCATGGAACGTGCTTGCATTGCAGGGAGTGGAAGTTGTCTCTCAGGATGTCAGTCAGTGGTGTCCTGCTGTTTGTTGGTGCACAGTTGGCAGCAGGGCCTTGTGCTCCCCACAGCAGTAGCCAGTGTCAGCCATCTTGTGAGTCCTTCTCCACTCCCTGTGATGTGAGCATGGTTCAGGGTGGTGTTGATGGGCCAGTTGTGAGGCTGAGCAATGTCTGTGACTACGACTCCCATCATTCTATTGCCTCCACCCCCTTCCCAGCATGCCCATGCTTCCTTCCTTTGACTCTGCTTCCCTGTGGGGTGGGCTGGCTGTGCTGACAGGATGGCTGGGAGTGTTGTCCTGGCAGTTGTTTGGCTAAGAGTCCCAAGAGTGTCCCTGTGCTTCACACAACATAACCCAGGGTGGTGGTGCTTTGTGGGATCTTGTGTTAGGATGGAGGGCATTGCATTCTACCAGGTGGGTACTGTGGAGTTTGTGTTGGGGAGGGTGTGACGGGAGGTGCTGGTGACTATAGTCAGTGCTGCAAGTCCCCCTTCCCACCCAGCCAGCCAGATATCCCACCATGGAACGTGCTTGCATTGCAGGGAGTGGAAGTTGTCTCTCAGGATGTCAGTCAGTGGTGTCCTGCTGTTTGTTGGTGCACAGTTGGCAGCAGGGCCTTGTGCTCCCCACAGCAGTAGCCAGTGTCAGCCATCTTGTGAGTCCTTCTCCACTCCCTGTGATGTGAGCATGGTTCAGGGTGGTGTTGATGGGCCAGTTGTGAGGCTGAGCAATGTCTGTGACTACGACTCCCATCATGCTATTGCCTCCACCCCCTTCCCAGCATGCCCATGCTTCCTTCCTTTTGACTCTGCTTCCCTGTGGGGTGGGCTGGCTGTGCTGACAGGATGGCTGGGAGTGTTGTCCTGGCAGTTGTTTGGCTAAGAGTCCCAAGAGTGTCCCTGTGCTTCACACAACATAACCCAGGGTGGTGGTGCTTTGTGGGATCTTGTGTTAGGATGGAGGGCATTGCATTCTACCAGGTGGGTACTGTGGAGTTTGTGTTGGGGAGGGTGTGAGGGGAGGTGCTGGTGACTATAGTCAGTGCTGCAAGTCCCCCTTCCCACCCAGCCAGCCAGATATCCCACCATGGAACGTGCTTGCATTGCAGGGAGTGGAAGTTGTCTCTCAGGATGTCAGTCAGTGGTGTCCTGCTGTTTGTTGGTGCACAGTTGGCAGCAGGGCCTTGTGCTCCCCACAGCAGTAGCCAGTGTCAGCCATCTTGTGAGTCCTTCTCCACTCCCTGTGATGTGAGCATGGTTCAGGGTGGTGTTGATGGGCCAGTTGTGAGGCTGAGCAATGTCTGTGACTACGACTCCCATCATGCTATTGCCTCCACCCCCCTTCCCAGCATGCCCATGCTTCCTTCCTTTTGACTCTGCTTCCCTGTGGGGTGGGCTGGCTGTGCTGACAGGATGGCTGGGAGTGTTGTCCTGGCAGTTGTTTGGCTAAGAGTCCCAAGAGTGTCCCTGTGCTTCACACAACATAACCCAGGGTGGTGGTGCTTTGTGGGATCTTGTGTTAGGATGGAGGGCATTGCATTCTACCAGGTGGGTACTGTGGAGTTTGTGTTGGGGAGGGTGTGAGGGGAGGTGCTGGTGACTATAGTCAGTGCTGCAAGTCCCCCTTCCCACCCAGCCAGCCAGATATCCCACCATGGAACGTGCTTGCATTGCAGGGAGTGGAAGTTGTCTCTCAGGATGTCAGTCAGTGGTGTCCTGCTGTTTGTTGGTGCACAGTTGGCAGCAGGGCCTTGTGCTCCCCACAGCAGTAGCCAGTGTCAGCCATCTTGTGAGTCCTTCTCCACTCCCTGTGATGTGAGCATGGTTCAGGGTGGTGTTGATGGGCCAGTTGTGAGGCTGAGCAATGTCTGTGACTACGACTCCCATCATGCTATTGCCTCCACCCCCTTCCCAGCATGCCCATGCTTCCTTCCTTTTGACTCTGCTTCCCTGTGGGGTGGGCTGGCTGTGCTGACAGGATGGCTGGGAGTGTTGTCCTGGCAGTTGTTTGGCTAAGAGTCCCAAGAGTGTCCATGTGCTTCACACAACATAACCCAGGGTGGTGGTGCTTTGTGGGATCTTGTGTTAGGATGGAGGGCATTGCATTCTACCAGGTGGGTACTGTGGAGTTTGTGTTGGGGGGGTGTGAGGGGAGGTGCTGGTGACTATAGTCAGTGCTGCAAGTCCCCCTTCCCACCCAGCCAGCCAGATATCCCACCATGGAACGTGCTTGCATTGCAGGGAGTGGAAGTTGTCTCTCAGGATGTCAGTCAGTGGTGTCCTGCTGTTTGTTGGTGCACAGTTGGCAGCAGGGCCTTGTGCTCCCCACAGCAGTAGCCAGTGTCAGCCATCTTGTGAGTCCTTCTCCACTCTCTGTGATGTGCGCATGGTTCATGGTGGTGTTGATGGGACAGTTTTGGGGCGGGCAATATGTGTGACTGCGACTCCCATGATGCTATTGGCTACACTGACTTGGCCAGCATACACAGAATTCCTTCCTTTGAGTGGTCTTCACTGTGTGTTGGTGTTGTTGTGGTGGCTACATGTGTGGATGTGTTTGTTAGTTCTATTTGTGCCACTGCCTAGCTGTAGTTGTGGTTGTGTTTGTACATGTGTTGGCACAGTTGGATGTGACTTTTTGATGGCATGTGTTGTGTTTCTCTGACTGACATACACATTTTGGGATGATTCTGTTCTGGTTGCTGTGTGATTGCTATGAGTGCATGGTTTGACTCTCCCCTTGACAGTGATGTGTGTGTGTTTTGTGGCAGTATATTGTGTACATTTGTTGTGTACTCACCAGGCTCTGGGATGTCCTCTAGTCCATATATGCTCACTGGCGGTAGGATGGCCCGCACCTTCTCCTCCCAGGGCCTGAGGTATATTGGCTTGGCAGGAGGGCCACTGCCGGTGTGTTGGCTGTTGATGTAGTCTTGCTTCAGCAGTTTCCGTACCCTCCTGCGCACGTCATACCACCTGTTCTGGATGTCGGTCTTTGTGCGCCGACATGGTGATTGGGCGTTCACCCTGTTGATGATCCTCTCCCACATCTTGGTTTTCTGCGACATGGGGGTCTGTTGGACCAATGTGCCAAACAGCTGTGGCTCTACCCTGAGGATCTCGTCTACCAGGACTTCCAATTCACAATCTAGGAACTTGTGATTCTTCTTGGGGGCATGGTGATGGGTGGTGATGGTGAGTGATGTGTGTGTTGGTGTGCAGGTGAGGGTGTGTGAGTGTGTGTTTTGCTGGGTGTATGTGAGGTAGGTATTTGTTGGTGTGCTGCTGGTGTGTGGCTTGTGTGAGGGATGAGCTGTGGGTGTGTGGTTGCTTTCTCTTGGGTGCTGGCAGTGGAATGGCATTTGCAAAGGCTCATGGTAGTGATTTGTGTCCTTTATATAGGTGGAGTTGTGGGTGTGTCTTTGTTCTCTGTCCCCACCCCCCAGTATTTATTGGCTTGGTAATTGCTTGTTTGGCCTTTTTTGGGTGATTTTTCCTTTGTGTTGTTTGTGTATGTTGGAAACGTTCTTGTGACCGAGTCGGACCCTGCATTGGTCTCGTACGGTGTTTTCCGTTTCGTTCACGCTGTGTTTGTGCAGTTTTCTATGCTGCGTACGCGTCGGTCGCGGTGTTTTGTGTTGCTTCGGCTCGGTTTTGTATGCGTGTCGGTCGTACGGCTTGTCCTCCGTCCGACTCGGTCGTGGTTTTCGCGCCTTGCATCGTACTTTGCGGTTTGGAGTTGGCGTGTATGTTTCGGTCGGATTTGTTCCGGGTGCGTGTCGGTCGGTTGGATTCGCGTGTTTTTCCGGCCGGATTGCTATTTTCCGTGCGGCTCGGTCGGTCGACTTGGTTTCGTTACGTGTCGGTCGGATTTTTCGCGCCTTGCATCGTACTTGGCGTGTCGGGCGCCACGGGTACGTGTCGGTCGGTATTTTTTCCGGATCCGAGTCGGTCGGTGCTTTTTCCGGCCCGAATCGGAATCGACCCCCGAGTTGTGAAAAACCTTGTGCTCAGTATAAAAGGAAACCTTATTTTTAAACAAGAGAAACAAACACACAATTATACATTCTGAAACATCAATGTACAAATAATCAATATTCACCAGTCCTATCATTAAAAAGCCAGAGCTATACATTTTCAACAAACGCTCTTGGTAAAAGGACAATTAGGGGGTCCAGACCTATCTAATATGGGCTTGAACAATTATTTGTTACTAAAAATCAATTTTAGTCCTCCATATTGATAATCATTGTACTCAGATCCCCCGCAGAAAATGGTCTACGCGTTTCAAACCCAAGATGTCTTTGTGGGTTCTCCTCAGGACAAGGGCTTGGTGAATTCTGAAAGGGGAAGAGGGAATATTTTAGGTGAGATGGGCAGCACTCTCCAACTTGTTAGGCATTACAAGAATTCATAGATGAAGCTATTTACCTTACCGGCATGAATAAAGGATGGCCATTGCTTGAAACGTGGTTTGTCTTTATCAGGAGTTGTAAAAACGGAATATGTTGGATTGACCTTGGCCTCAACAAGGGCACCAGATTTTCGGCATTGGTGCTTGGTACTTTTTTGGGATAAACCTCCAGTGGTAAGTGAGGAGGATAGGCGGTCGGCCTTGGGGCTTTCGTGTCAAGTCTGGAAAAAAAGAGAGAGCGGACTTCATTATTTGTCCTCAAAATCCAGTGCAAGTGTGAACAACCAGGTTGTTAGTTCATATGGAGCACTTCTGGTGTTTGTTTTATTTTCTTTTGTCCGTGTTCATTCTTAAACATTTTTACGTGCTCAGTACTTTGTTAAACTAAAACTTAATGCATTAGTGAGGTGTGTGTTCTTCATGTAGCATGCTAGTCACATTGCATTAGAGGTTGTTACCTTTTTAATTCTCATGTCCTGGTTGTTCACACTTATCATATGATTATCAATATGGAGGACTAAAATTGGGTTTTTAGTAACAAACAATTGTTCAAGCCCATATTAGATAGGTCTGGACCCCTAATTGTCCGTTTACCAAGAGTGTTTGTTTAAAATTTATAGCTCTGGCTTTTTAATGATAGGACTGGTGAATATTGAGTATTCTTATATTGATGTTTCAGAATGTATCATTTTCTGTTTGTTTGTCTTGTTTAAAAATAAGGTTTCCTTTTACACTGAGCACAAGGTTTTTCACAACTCAGTCTTTGCACATTTCAAGAATTGATTGGGTTTTTTGTTTCTTTCATTGTATAAATTCTTAAAGTTAGTAATGTGTTTAACCCAAATGCACAAAAGAAATCTGAGGTCATGCTTATTCAGTAAAATGTTCCTCATACAAAAGTAAAGAGGTGTATGAATCACACAACCATCTAATGTTGTATTGTTTTCACAACTTTCTAAATGTGGCATTTTCAAAATAGTAATTTCAAATCCAACTATACAGTCAGTGTGGATTTTAAGTTATTTATTTGAGTGCTTGACGCATGGTTTTAGGTATTCCCAAACTGAAAATATACATTATAAAGTGTTATAATGTAACCCAGTGCTTTTCTATGAAAAAGCAAGCCGTGCCACAATGAAAAACGACTTTGGAGATTTTTCACTGTAAGGACAATTTAAAACTTAAACACACATGTCCTAATTTTTAAATACCATGTGCTGTGCCCTATAGGTACCTAGGCCCTAACTTAGGGGCCAAAGTTTTATTTGGCCAGGCCGAATCTGCAGTTGTAAACTATCGTGCCAGACTGCAGTGGCAGGCCTACAGTCATGTTTTCTCTCTGTCCCTGTAGCGGTGGCACAATCAGTGCTACAGTCCACTAGTGACATTTAACTTACAGGCCCTGGGTACCCAGAGTACCATATAATAGGGACGTATGGGTAAGTTAAATATGTGAATCAGGGATTAGCCAATTGCACATATATGTATATATATAAATTAGGAGTAGAGCACATACACTGGGAGTTGGAAGTCTTTGTATATCTAACAAAAAGTGATAAAAAGGGCATTAAGCCATTACTTGTGATACCAAAAAAGATAATATCAAGATTTGTAACAATGAGACATGATAATTGTATGAATATTAAGGTAAACATTTAGCTTTTTTTTTTTTGCAGCAATGAAGGACACATTAGATATTATGCAGAGGTGTTCATGTTTTGCTATGTTTGTAGCCTAAGCTTCAGAATGTGTGGCATTTTTTTTCAATATTTGGTCATCACCTAACCATCGATATTAGAGGGAGTATTTTCTGTGGTTGGGTCGCTGGTGGCCACAACACTCATACAATCACGAGAATACAAGCACATTCACACGGGCACAAACAACATTAGAAACATTTTTCAAATACAGCTGCAGTCCCTATTCACTTCTGAGCTGCAGAAACCTTGCCATGTTAATCACAATATGATGCAGGCCCTACCAACCCCAAGGCTGGTCTGAACAAAGCCAATAAGCCACTGCTAGTGCACCACCGGCTACGCTGGTACTCGAATGTCAGAGTGGTACCCAATGTGCTCCTTTGGCCGTCTTTCCCTCTGCAGACAATGGTACTGGTAGTCAATGGTACTGGTAATCTCCTTGGCTAAAGAGAAGTGTTGGTACACAGGGGGTGAAATAAAAAGAACTGGTAATCAGAACCTGTGAGCACTGGACCATTTAGAGCACTACCGACTACTGTGTCCTACACTTATGATTGGTTCATTGGGCCTCAACACAAACATTGTTGCAGATACAGTTTGAAAATGACCTTATCCTTTTTTCCAATATGAATAGCCAATACCACAAATTATACATGTTCTATTTATACATGAGAATAAATGTGCATTTTAAACAGATGGTTCCACGCAGCATGCAATAGCACAAAAAAGCACTTTGCTGTATGTTCAGCAGTATAAGGCATTTTCAATAATGGAGAATTGCAAGCATTACAGATGACCAAATACTAAAACAATTAGGGTCATACTTACAAAAAAGTCACCTTGCTGCACTGCGCTACATGACAGGGAAAGGGCAGGAATGCGCCATCTTTAAAAGAATATGACGCATTCCTGTCCTTTACCCTGCGCTGGTGCACAATCGGCTGCCTAGCGCCAATGTGTGCACCCTTGCACCTGGTGCAAGGGTCCCTGGGTTGCATGCAGGATTGTTTTTCGCAGAAAGGGGTGCCTTCCTGCCCAAAAACAATCCTGAGAAGCTTTCTCCTCTTTCTTTGTGTGCTACTACATGCAGCACACATAGAAACAGGAACAAAACAGGAGAAATAAAGATACTTCTCCTCGTTACGCCTCTCCTGGGGAGACATATCCTTTTGACGCATTCCCAGGTTTGCCTGTACTTGTAAATCTGGGAATGCGTCAAAATCTATGGATGTTGCCTGGGAACGCCCATGCAACACACATGGGAATGCTTCCCTGGCGCAGAATAATGTAAGGTAGCCATTTGCGTTGTGTTACATTACTCAAGATTTATGAAGCTGCGCAAGTCTGGCCTTGAGTGGCTTCATTAATCTCTTGTTCGAGTTGCATCGCTCTTGCACCATATTTCGTGGTGGAAGAGCGACGCCCTGGGGCTCGTAAATATTCCCCTAAATTACCTTTTGAATTAGTTTGGAAGATACAAACTCTATTGGGAGCCTACAGAAGACAAATCCTTAAATTCCCACACAAATTGTGTCCGATTCCACCTTCTGTGTTTAAAGTTACATATTTGACCTCTCTTTAGCTGAATGGATTTAAAGATTTAAAAAGTAAATGAATTACAGCCGAGTAGCTTAGGGACATGGTGGCCATCCTTTAGGACAAGCTGGCATTGGTCCTTGTACAACATAAAAGTGAAGGCATTCATGCTAAGTGAACATTGTGCCACCTGTTTAGCTGCTGAGCCGTTCAGACCTGTGAGGCTGCTGTTGTTACTCAGCATCAATATAGGATTGTTGCAGATATCACTGTGGCAATACAAACAACATCGAAAGAGGACACACCCCCTTTGGGTTTCCCCGTTAAGTGTCCCTATAGCTTAACATCAGATAATGTTCCAGAGGTCTCCATTCCAGGGACTGGAGTGAGGCATGTGCCAAATGAAGTTGTTAGGATGGACCTCATAGAAGTGGCTTTCTGAGGCATGGGCATCTGCTCAAATTGGCATCACTGCAGATTTATCTAGTGATACAGTAGTGATATTGATGGCAGTGTATGTCCATATAATTTCGGAAATATATGCAGTGCACTATTTGTTAAGAGATGAATCCCTTTTGTAAATAAGATAAACCTTCCGATATTGTTTATCTCAATCATATCATGCTATTGTCCCCGTAATTAACTGCTGGCATATTCTAGGGGGATCAATTAATTGTTCTTGATTCAAGTGGTTGTGGCCACTAAAGCCATTGGTCAAGCACTCATAACAGATGTGCAGTGCCTTGTAGCTACAGGAACAGTTTAGACCTTTCATTCAGACAGTGCCGAGATTGAACACATGTAATATAAATCGCAAATGCGTTCATGATTACTCAGATAGTTTTTCTTTCTCACCGTTCTCTAAATTAGGGGGCTACTTGAAATCGGCCGTGCTTCAATCAAATACGCGTGCAAATTTAATATGCGTTTGTCACCGTTCTCTAAATTATCGGCCGTGCTTAAATCAAATGTGCGTTCTAATTTAATATACGTTCTCTAAATTAGGTGGCTATTTGGAATCGGCTGTGCTTCAGTCAAATGCGCGTGCAAATTTTAATATGCATTTGGTTTTACAAATGAATAGTCATTCGCGCTTAATTACCTGGTCGGCCAATTGTTGGGCCTCATCAGGGGACCGGCAAAAGTATCCCGGTTTGCTATAATGAGAAAAAATAAACATTAATAAAAACCTTACTTGAGACCGGCCGATAATTTAGAGAACGGTGACAAACGCATATTAAATTTGCACGCGTATTTGATTGAAGCACGGCCGATTTCAAGTAGCCCCCTAATTCAGAGAACGGTGAGAAAGAAAAACTATCTGAGTAATCATGAACGCATTTGCGATTTATATTACATGTGTTCAATCTCGGTGTACAAATGACCCCTAACACACAGCCACCACTGATGCCTAAGTAAATACCAACAGCGCTACTCTCCCGGTTAATGCCATGATGTTCGTAATGCACTATTTTAGCGAAAAAACACGATGAAGTGAGATCTTATAATTATGACCTCATGAACTTTAATAAAAGAAAGTTAAACATAAGATAGTTAAGCTTCAAACAATAGGGTTACACACATACGTAATTTTCTTGTGTGTTTTTGATTACAGGTACTACTGACCTATTTTTGTTAGAGTGGACAAATAACAAACCATTCACGATTGCTGCACAAATAGTGCCAGCAAGAACCTTTTACTGGTCCTGAAGAAAGCCCCTTAGACCCGGCTGGGCATAACGGGGCTGAAACATGTCGACCTCACTTCTAAACTGAACTTCATTTAGTGCACTAGATCCATTAACATGATCTAAATGCGCAAACCCACTATTTTTAATTTCTTAAACACCCATTTTTCAATAAATAATTGCGTGCAAATGAGGATGTTTTTTTTTGTTGTTGTTTTTTTTATGTTCTCATTCGCCATCAATCTCACTTCAAATCACACCCTAGGTGTCTGTACTCACTCTCAAAAAACTGAGGAATATAGGCTGTTGGAAGTGGCGCCCCGCCTACTGGTACCAGAAACACTTTGGGGATCAATGAAGAAACCACTGAGATACCTCTTCTGCCAAGCTCTGAGAGCTAGATGACTTTCGCCGATAGACCGCCATGATACCTGGCAATACACGACTTAGCCCGAAGAGTATTAACGGCATAATCATGGGACTCAGGGGAAAAAAATAAATAATAATTTAAATTTTCCACGATTTTACTTCGTCATCTCCGGACCCCATCTAAGTTGCAAAGGATTCCAAAATGCCTTCTTCTTGCTATTTCCCTGTCTGGCCAGGTCCAATTTAGAAACTGCCAAGACTGAAGACTGCCAATCCAAAAAGGTAGGAGGACTTGATTCCGTCCATTTTATACAGATTTGCCTCCTGGCTAGTAGGATAGAATAGAAAAGCAGCACTCCAGCGAGGCCAGTAACTTTTTCTGCAAGGCCAAATATTATTAGGGGTAGATCTATGTTGATAGTGCAGCCCAAAACACTTGTCAAGAAATCACCGACCTCCCCCCAAAAAATAGCAAGAGAAGGACATTCCATAAACATGTAGATATCTGAGGCAGAAACCTGGCTGCATTTTTTACAACTGACCGGTGTCCCATCGGAAATTTTTGTCGATTTCTAAGGAGTGAAGTAGGCCCTATGGATGGTAAACAGGTGGTTCCTTTTTAACCAAGCTGGTTTCACAACTTCATGTAGAGTCTTACATGATTTCTGCCATAGTTTAGCACAGTCTTGTGTGGGTAAAGGGGCCCCCACAGTTCCTCGGCCAGCTTGAATTCGCCATCTACTTCTTCCAACAGAGTTTGGTACCAAAGGAAACTTCTTTCCTCCCTGGGGGTTTGGTCACAAGCTGGTGTTCTAAAACGCTACCACAACCCACAGCATTTTTTCGTGGATGAGATTGAACCCAGCTTGCCAGCTGATAATGTTTGAACCGGGAGAGTCCTCCCCCAACCCTATCCTGGAGATGTTCCCAGGGAATAAGAGTGCCTCCAAGGAGGAGGTCTCCCCAAACCAACAACCCCGCGTCACTCAAAGGTTTTGCCAGTCTGTCCTTTAGGCACTCTGGAGTTCTGGGGGAATCCCAAAGGGGAGCCAAGCTGGAAAAATAATCGAGCCCCACTGCCCCTCTCACTTTGGCCCAAGTTTTGGCTACCCCCTGGAGAACCTTCAGCTTGACTTTTAAAAAAAACTTTGGATCCCCGAATTTAAACAAAAAGCCTTCCTCTGACAGTTTGGCACCCCTAAGCATAGCTAAGAACATCCCTCCAGCACCAGTATTCACGGGCATTCTCAGTAGCATACGTGAGTGTGAGAGTTGGAAAGCCCAGGCATACAACTGGAAGTCCGGTAAAGCCAGGCCACCTTTTTCTCTTCTCCGCCTCAGCTTTTTCCATGCAATCCTAGATGATTTGGATGCCCAGACGAATGAGTTAATTTCACTCTGAAGCTTAACAATCGTGGATTTTTCAAAATAAAGGGGGATACAATTGAAAAGAAATGTGATCTTTGGGAGTATCGTCATCTTGATCAGATTAATTCTTCCCAAGATTGACAACGGAAGTAGGGCCCAAGATTTCATTAGCCTTTTACATTCCTTTACCACTATATCTAGGTTGATCTCAGCAATCTTTGTGATATCCTGAACCACATGGACTCCCAAATATCTCATTTTGGAGCTAGCCTGGTGACACTGCTGTGTCTCTGCCAGATTCCAGGTCATAATTTCCGTTTTTGCGGCATTAATCTCATATCCAGAGACAGAACCACACTCCCGGACTAAACTGATGACTGCTGGAAAGGCTGACTGTAAATCAGCGGAAAAGACCAAGATATCATCGGCATACAGGGCTACCTTCCTCTCCCACTCCCCATACTTAAATGGCTGGATATTAGAATCAGCCCTAAGCCGTTGAGCAAATGGCTCGATGTAAAGATCAAATAGAAGCGGGGAGAGTGGGCAGCCCTGTCTAGTCCCTCTAGTAATTCTGAAGGAATCCGTAATATTCCCATTAACCAATAGCCTAGCCGTGGGGTTCTGATAGATCAACTGGACCATGTGACAAAATCTTTCCCCCAAATTGAACTTCCTCAAAGCCTCCGACATGTAGATCCAATTCACTCTGTCGAAGGCCTTGGTAGCATCCAATGTCATGGCTGCTAATGGGAGGGAATATGTAGAGGCGAGATCAATGGCGCCAATGAGATCATACGTGAGGTCTGAAAGCTGCCGGTTCCTAACAAAGCCCTTCTGATCTAAATGGAGGACATCCCCCACCATAAGACCCAATCTCGCTGTCAAAATGGAGGTGAAAATTTTATAGTCTACATTTAAAAGCGAGATGGGTCTATATGACCCACAGCTTGATGGAGGTTTCCCGGGTTTCAATATCAGGATTATTAAAGCGTCGTTCCATGAAGCGGGGAGCCCTAGACCTGCCTCCAGCACATAATTAAACAACTGCGTTAGGACGGGGATGATCTTATCTCCCAACATCTTATAGATCTCCGCTGGGAGGCCATCAGGGCCCGCCGCTTTCCCGGTCTTACAGCTTTGAATGGCTTCTCTGACCTCAGTTTGGGTAAAAGCTTGGTCCAAGTATTGCTGTTGGTCAGGCCCTAAGGAGGGAAGGGGGATATCCCCCAGCCAATTCTGAACACTAGCGACATCTAGCCTTTTGTCCTCGCAATAAATCTCCTGAAAGTAGGTCTGAAAGGCCTGACTAATTTCCCCATCTGAGCAGAAGGTTTCATTTCCGCTGATGATCTCATTAATATGATTTCTTGCTCGATCAGATTTTACTTTCCAGGCAAGAAGCTTGCCTGCGCCCTCTCCATATTCAAAATGGGCGATTTTACTAGCCTCCCCTCTACGGATAAGCCTAGAGTGGACGATGTTCTCTAACTGCCCTTTTAAACTATCCCATTTGGCTTTCCGTTCTTGCTGGATTTCAGGAGAGGCTTGAAGGGATAATTCAGCCTCTACATCTTTCAGCTTTCCTTCAATAGAAGATACCTCCTCCTTATATCTTTTATTTCTAAAGCTTGCCCTGCTGGTAATTTGGCCACGCAGGAAAGCTTTAAAAGAGTCCCACACATTAGTTATTAATGTTGCCCCAGATTTATTTCAAGAAACCATTCAGTTTCTTTTGATAAAAAGGCCTTTTCTTCCTCCACCAGGAGTAAAGAACGGTCAAGCGACCATGTACGAGTGGGCCCTACTGATGGACCATCCAAACGTAGAAAAACCCCTGAATGATCTGAGAGGTGGTTAGCCAGGTATAAAATATTGTTAACTCTGTCTCTCAACGAGTTACTTTTCAGCACGTAATCTATTCTAGATTGGTGACGATATTTATGATTTCTAAACGATACACCCGGCTGCAAGCCCGATCTTTCCCTCCATATATCTAAAAACGCAAATTGTTCCATTGCCTCTAGGAGGAAGTCCCGAGATTTTAAAGGGGCCACGGCTCTACTATTTGGAGTTTTGTCCAGCGCAGGATTCAGAACTATATTAAAATCTCCAGCTAGAATTATTGGCTCAGGAAAATCTAATAAATGAGAAAAGATGGTCTTAAGACTGGAGGGGTCATCTTGATTAGGTCCATAGTAGCCGACCAGAGTATATAGGGCCTCCCTTATCCTGACTTTAACAATAACCCATCTGCCACCTGGGTCAACCAATTGCTGTAAAACATGCGCTTTGGCTGATTTCTTAAAAATTATAAGGACTCCTCTGATGTTAGCTGTCTGGCTCGTGCATACATATGAACCCACCCATCTTTTATTTTTAAGAAGAGTGACTATCTCCTCTTTCAGGAGATGTGTTTCCTGAAGAATCAGAACCTGAGCCAGTGAATCTTGGAGATACTGTATTATCCTGTCCCTTCTCGGTCTGGTTCGCAGGCCATTAATGTTCCAGGACAAAATCTGTATAAGACTCATGTTAGATCATCGGAGAAACCCAGCATAAAAACGGAAGTTTGAATTCGAGATAGCCAGTACCAGCATTCGACCCAGCCCAGCTCCAAAACTCTCGTCCTAAAAGTAACGTGAGTACAACCAACATAAGAAAACGGAGAATGAGGATTTTTTTTGGGTTTTTTTTCTACTACACCCAAACCCAACCCCTACCCAGTGCCCTCCCCAATCCCTCCCCCCACCTCTGGGAACCCATACCCCAATTATCTGGACAGATGGAGTCCAGGCAATTGCATCCCGGAGGAATCCGCCCAGCCACCACCTTAGTAAAGCAAAATAAAGGGGAAAAAAAAAAAAATTCCCGAAGAGAGAAAAAGAGAGATACAGAGGATAAAAAGCAGAGAGGCCCTAACTATACTTCAAAGCAGACGTGGTCAATTAGAAGAAGCATGGGACTTAAATAATTGTGCTCTTCTCCTCACACATCTTCACAGCTTAACCTCTCTCACCTAGAATCTCAAGTTATTTTAATTTCCCTATACGGGAGAGAGATGGGAATACAAATTCTCCAACTACATTCTGCCTATATTGACCCACTTGTAGACCTTCTATAGACCCCCTTTACTGATGCTATTGAGCAGCTCATCCGCTTCCTGCACCGATCTTATATTGTGCATTTTGTTGTTATGCATCACCTTTAAAAAGGCCGGGAATTTCAGTTGAGCTACTGCCCCTAGCTTTTTAAACTCTTCCAGCCTCTTGCCCAGTTCCCATTGTCTCTCCAAAGTACACCTTGAGAGATCCGACCGGATCTCAAACGAGAATTCCTTTGCCCGCACTGATTTCAGTCTCAGTGCTGAATTCAGAATCTTATCCTTTAAGGCGAATGTGAGGAAATTAATGAGAATTTTTCTGGGTCTGGGTCTATTAGGGTTCCTTCGAAAAGGATCCCTATGTACCCTCTGTATATCCCGGCTAAGTTCTTCCTCAGAGTCTTCAAGCTGTAAAGAGGTCTTAAGTAGAGAAACAATGTAGGACCAGATATCGGATCCTTCGCTACCTTCCGGTACATTCAATAAACATAAATTGTTTCTACGTGCGTTGTTCTCTAACTTCTCCACTCTATCTCTGAGGTCCCAATGTTCAGACTTAGTTGAATATCCGACTTTGCCTGACCCAGATCTTCTTTCAATTCGCCCACTGTATTCTCGAGAGTTACGGTCCTGGAATTTATGAGGTCTACTTTTTTTTCCAGGGATTCGCAGAAGTTCCTGATTTCCCCTTGGTTCACTGCGGATACTGCAAATCCTTTCTTTATATCCTCCGATAGCGTAGCGAAGAGACCCTCCAAACCTACAGGTGAGGATAAAGATGACAGCACCAATAGGGTATCCCTTTCTCGTTCCACCCCAGTACTGCTGTTAAACACTGTCGGTGCCTGCGGTTGTGGTTGACTCAAAACGCAGACCGAAGGGTCATCACTCAGAGCACTCCTGCCCCCTGAAGGCTCCCCTGGATCACTTTGTTGGGGGACCAAGTCTGTCGCAGGTTCCAATACTGCCTCCATCATGCTCACAGGAACTGTGTCCGAGGAAGGGGTTAATGCTATAGAAGAGATTAAACTTGCCGAGCGCTGCCCCAGGGGGTCAGGCCGCGTGCCAATGACCAATACTTCTGGCTGAATCCTAAAATAAGAGCGTAGCGACCGGGTCACTTTAACCACACTGCTAACTGCCCTATTCTTTGGCCTCTTAGGTTTAATGGACTTTCCCTTCACCTGATAGACCTGAAAGGCAGAGTCACTATTTAGAGACCTAGATCCTTCAGCTGGAGTGGCCTCTACTACACCAGGGGGAAGCCCAAAAGTAGTTAAAATTTGCAGTGGATCAGCGTCAGGGGCATTCCTCCCGATGTCTGTTTTGCCGGAGGTAGTTTTAATGCTTATTTTTATATCTGCTTTGGATTTCTTATTGCCCACTGTGGCCCCTTTTTTTAAATTTCCTCTGTTCTCTCCTAACTACTGTTTGCGGGCTTACAACAGCAGGGGAGGAGACCTCTTGTACGTTTAGGGGGGTCTGGTAGCTACCAGAATGTTGCACTAATGAGGGAGCTAACCCCCTCGCCTCTGGCTCACCTCCAATGCCTTGTTCCAAGTCTCCGGCAACCACCTCCACGCCCTCTCCGACCTTACCACTGCTGTCACCGTCCTCCTTTTGCTCCTGTACGAGGCCTTCGTTTGAATCCCTCGTACGCCGAAAAAAGCCGCTGATACTGGCTTTGTCGCTCCCCCTGAGGAGGCCTCGCGCCCTCTCCTAAGCTCCAGGGCGGCTTCCAGCAAGCGAGGAGGCGTAGGAAGACGTACCCCTGCCTCCTCTCTACACATTCCTGGCGTCTCGCATCTCACGTCTTGCGTCTTCCTCGAGCAGCCAAGAGGGATAATCGTGCCGCCGACAGGAACTACCGGTAAGATTTTCCAACGAGGACGCCGGTAATTAGAAAACGGGCCCTCCGGTCTTAATCAGGTCAGTTACGGTCAGTTCTCTGCCCCCGGGTTTCAGATCATTTGGTGGCTGGTGCGGGAGCTGCAGGAGCTAGCGGCTAACGTGCGGCCGCCATGTTCCCCCCCGCAAATGAGGATGTTTAAAGAATTTTAACTCACTTCACTTCGAGCACATTAACTTTTTTATTCGTTTTGATCTCTGGACACTACTGCGAATACAGTGGTTTACCTCCAGGTGGAGGTTAGCATACCAGAAAACAAAACCCTATGATGATGCATTAACGCTACGTAAAGGCGGAGAATCAAGATATACCGCCCTACCATCTACGTGCGTGTATGAGGGTTTTTATGAAAGGTACCAAGAACCAATAACCCTGGCAACGTAGTTACAAGTGATCCATTCCCCCTTTTGATCTTTGTACTACGCCTGGAAGCAGAATGGATCGCTACTTCTCTTCTCTCTCCCCCCCTTATGATTAAAAACACTCAACGTAACTATCTGATCACGTTGAGTTCTTTTCATTATTAGCCTTCCGTTTTAGAGTCAGCTACAAAGGTTTGCTAGGTCAAAGTCTGCGCTCGTTTTTTGTTTCCTTTTTTTTATAGGAAAGTTTTTTGGTTTTTTATAAAATATTTGATCCCTATATCATTTTGTATTTTTGCGGCATTCTGTTCATTGTTTTTTCACTTTTTTGACTAAGTTGGTTTGGACCCTTTAAATTATTTAGGTTGTATCTATATGTGCGACACAGAAGGGTTGCAAGGTGGGTGAATCCAGGAGAATCACTGTAGAGTATGAATAGATCAGGGCTTTGTTAGGGTAAAAATTGAATAAATGTAACGAAACTGGAATAATTACACTGAAACAAGGTAAGAGTATTCTAACACTTGGCTTGTTGTAGTTCTGTAAAATATTTCTCTAGGCGCTATCAAATTTGCATGGAAAAGTTGTTCTAGGAGAACAAATCCTCCAAACATACACCTCCCTTGGAATTCTTTATGATCATCCACCCTGCAAAACTCCCCCCCTTCCTACGCCACCCGCTGCATATATTGGGGAAGAGCTATCGATCAGAAGGGAAATGGCATATAAATGTGCCTCTCTTCAAAAGGATGTGGCTAGTGAAAGTCCTTGTGTGTTCAGGACCCTTTATCTGGAACCAACGATAATCAGAGCTCTGCATGAACACAACATTTTCATGTTTAACCATCTCAAAATGTTGTGAGAGACAGTCTAAGAAACACCTTAAGAACATTCTTTTGAACTAATTTATGAGTTACTATTTCTCCCTACTCCCTCGTCCTTTCATAAAGGTGGATACTGTCTGGGGACACTTCTGTCCTCGAATTGATACTATATAAAGGGACTGTTAGACCTGGCACCATTGGCGTGGGTCTCCTCTGCATTTTTTGCCTTTGCCTCCTGGGTTTCTGCTGTGTGTTGGACTCTGTTTTGCTGGTCCAGATGCTTTAGGCACTTTGCCACTTCTGTTCAGTGCCAAAGTGCAAGTGCTGCCTTTGTAAATTGTTCTTATGGATTGGTGTTTCCATGGTTGGCTGATTTGATTTACTAGTCAGTCCCTAGTCCAGTGCACTGTGTGTGCCCAGGGCCTGTAAATCAAATACTGCTAGTGGGCTGCAGCACTGATTGTGCCACCCAAATAAGCAGCCTGCAAATGTAACTCTGGCCTGCCATTGCAGAGCCTGTGTGCAGTCTAATACTGCCATGTCGACTTGGCAAGTGTACCCACTTGCCAGGCCCTAACCTTCCCTTTTCTTACATGTTAGTCACCCCTAAGGTAGGCCCAAGGTAACCCTGTGGGCAGGGTGCAGTGTATGTGAAAGGTAGGACATGGTGTGTGTGGCATGTCCTGATAGTGAAATACTGCCAATTTAGTTTTTCACTATTGCAAGGCTACTTGTTCCCATAGGATAGAATGGGGAGTTTGCTTATAACATCTTATAAACATAACTACCCCTGGGAACAAGGTAAGAAAATAAAGTTTGATATGCCTGAACTCAGAATGTTAAAAATGCATCTTTTAGTGAGGGTGATTTTTACATTCTGTGTTTGAAAATACCACTTTTAGAAAGTAGGTATTTTCTTGCTTAGCCATCCAGTATGCCTCTGCCTGGTTTGTGTATTGCATGTCTGGCTTTTGGATGACAGGGGCTGGGGAGGAGCAGTGGCTCCAGAGAGCCTGATGAGTCAGGGCTGGGCTGAATAGACCTGGGCTGCATTTAGAGTAGGGGGAGGAGATTTCCTTTCACCTGAATGGGCCTGGTCTGCCAAGGACAATGCTGTCTCCACCTCCTGCCAAGAAGCTGCACCAGAGAGGACAGAACCAGTTTTAACCAAGCACAGGGCTTCTCTGCCACCAGAGAACAAAGGATTTTGTAGTAGAAATATTGGGTCCCAGACCCCAGAACTTTAGATCACTTCTGGGAATCAAGAGGAACCTTTGCCAAGGAGAAGAGCCGGGAAAGCTGAGGAGGAATACTGCCCCTGTGCTGTTTGCTGTCTGGGGTTGGCCTGCAGTGGCTACTTGCTGCCAAGGAAAGGAGAAAGGACTTTGCTGTTTGCTGTGTCCCCTGCTTGAGGAAGATCTCCAAGGGCTTGAACTGAGCTTGCCCCCTGTTCACGAGGTCTCAGGAACATCAAAGACCTCACCAATCTTCTGGGCACCGTCTCTGGAACCGCTGGTTTCAGTTGCCTGGAGAAGAAAAGGGTAACCGACTCTGTCATCGAGTCTGTCGCAGGATTCCGTGTCCTGAAAGCACCGTAGAGAGCATCGCCTCGTTTCGCAATGCAACCCTGGTCTCAACGACTCCATCAATGAGCCGCTGCTTGCACCGTGTCCTGGGGGCATCGCACTTCGCAACGCTTCGCTACACGCTGCCTGGACGTCATCGACTCCGTCACTGCCTGACTCGAACATCAACCGGCTCCGTCGCCGCATCGTGGCCTGCCAGCACGGCATCGAGCATCACCTCACCCTGCAATGCAAGCCTTGGTCTCACCGACTCCGTCAACGAGCCGCTGATGGCACTGAGCCGTGAGGACACCACCCACTGCAACGCTTCCATCTCACATCGCAACCGCAACGGTTGCCCTGGACCGGCTCGTACTATTGTGTCGGTCGCAACAACAAAAGGTACTGTCTCCAAGTCTGTCAACGCTTTTGCGCTTGGCCGTAATTGTTAGACTCTGTCGTATTCAGTATCGCGGTAGCCCCGGACGGAGTACCGAGTCGGAGGAACTGTATTTTCACGTTTTCCTGCAATTTAAAGGTTATTTTGCACAGTAACTATTTTTAAGAGTATTGTATGTTGGATTTTTGTCGTTTTGGGTCTTGTTGGTTTAGATAAAGTTTACTTATTTTTCTAAACTGGTGTGGTGTCCATTTGTAGTGTATTCACTGTATTACTGTATGTGTCCACAAATGCTTTACACACTGCCTCTGAGATAAGCCTGTGCCAAGCTACCAACGGGGTGAGCAGGGGTTATTTTAGAAGTGTATCCCCCTTACCCTGACTAGAAGCAAGGGTCCCTATTTGGACAAAGGTACCTACCTCTGCCAACTAGAGACCCCCATTTCTAACAGGGACCTACTGACTTGCTTACCGTCATCTTAGTCTGGGTCTACTTCTCACATATTCCAATTTGATTTTACTTCTACCGAGTCAGTGCTTAATCTGAGCCCGTGTCTGCCGGTGCTCGGCACCAGCGCCTAATTTTCTTACTTTTTTACAAATTTAGCACTGTCAGGACTAATGCATTTCTGGAGAGTAAATGTCCTGTAGCATGTGATCTCTAAAAATTATTTTGCTGACATTTGTGGGGTTTGAGATCTTGAACAGTCCAATGGCTAAAATTGAGTCCCTATGTGCTCTATTTAGAAGTAGGGCCTCATTCACACCATGATGATCCAAATTGACAGGGCATATTTACAAGAAGTTAACACCACCAGAACGTCACTTTTTCCGACGTACTGGTGGCGTTAACTCCTTCGCCTTATTTACAAGGCGGCGTTAAGCCACTTAACGTCGCTTAATGTCGCCTTGTACATAATGCCCCTATTCACGCAGCACTTAGCGTGAAAGGGGCGTGCAATGGGAGTTGCAGTGGGCGTTCCGCCGCAACACCCATTGCTTTTTGAGCTGCCCCATATTTAGAAGATATGGGGCAGCACGAAAAATACCGCCAGAGAATACCTGGTCTTAAGCAGGCGATACGAGGAGAAATGTTTTATTTCTCCTCTTATTCTGCTATTTATTGGTGTGCTGCATTCTGCAGCACATATAAATAGAGCAAATTGCCTGTAAAGAATGTTTATGTGCAGGAAGGTGTCCCTTCGTGCACATAACCAATTGCCTCTGCAGCTCAGGCACCCTAGCAAAATGGCGCTAGGGTGCCTGTGCTGGTGCTAGGCAGCCTTTTTAGTGCCACCGCTAAGGGTAACGCAGGGGTGCGCCACATTCTTGTGAATACAGTGCATCCCTCTGTTTTGAAACTGTAGGAGCGTGGCATTACCAATTTTGGCGTAACACCGTGCTCCGCCAGTTTCTTGTAAATGTGCCCCGACATGTCTCATTGGCAAGGTCATCTAACAGGATGCTAGAAGAAACTGGGGCATATTTGCAGGGAGCTAACGCCACCGGAATGTCACTTTTTCTGATGTTCTGGTGGCGTTAAGTCCTTCGCCTTATTTACAAGGCAGTGTTAAGCCACATATCGTGGCTTACCGCCGTCTTGTAAATAATGCCCCAATTCACGCAGCACTTAGCGTGAAAGGGGTGTGCAATGGGTGTTGCAGAGGGTGTTCTGCCGCAACACCCATTGCTATTTGATGCTGCCCCATATTTATAAAGTATGGGGCAGTGCCCAAAAATTCGCCAGGGAATACCTGGTCTTATGCAGGCGATACGAGGAGAATTGTTTAATTTCTCCTTGTATTTTGCTCTTTTCATGTGTGCTGCATTGTACAGCACACATAGAAACAGAAAATTACCTGTAAAGATTGTTCATGTGCAGGAAGGTGTCCCTTCCTGCACATAAAAAATCACCCCTGCAGTGCAGGCACCCTTGTAACAGGGAGCAAGGGTGCCTGCACTGGCGCTAGGCAGCTTCTTTAGCGCCGCGCTAGGTGAAAAGCAGGGGTGCACTGCATTCTTGTAAATACGGCGCATCCCTGCGTTTTGACACTAACGGAGCCCGTCATTACCAGTTTTGCTGTAACACAGCACTCCCTCTAGTTTCTAGTATATATGACCCTCTGTCTCCAAGGTAGGAGTAGGAAAAATCACATATTTTTTGGTTAGTTACAGACTGCTGGCAAGTAGAGGTTTAAGAGAATGCACGTACTTCACATGCCACTAGGGCTTTACGTAGAGTGGGTCCTGCCAGGTCTCAGACCTGAAAGTATTCAAAATCGGCTATTAAACATGCATCTATCAGGCACTAAATTCATGTCCTTAACTTTACTGCCAAAAACACTGATAAATTTCTCAGCAATGACTGTAAAACCCTTTAAGGTCCTCCATGTTAGTGAGTCAAATCACTCTATACGCCATGTTTTACTTAATCTAGCATTCCCTAATAGCGCTTGCTTTTTTCAAGATGTGTTTCTGTAGTTTTTTTTATGCATCTGTGTTGTGTATTGTGCATTCTGTGAAATGAGTCGTCTACTGGTGTCTGAGTGGATTCAAGTTGATACTAGATGTTTATGACAGTACATAATTAATAGTCCTGCAGTTGCGACAGACTTTGCTTCTCACAGTGCCTGTCTGTGAATCATTGAGGTGCGTTGACTACTTGCACATCTAGTTCTTGGCCTCTCTGCAGAGCCCATAGAGCAATGGTCACATATGTGCCAACTGTAATATTCACAACAAAGCCATTGCTGTTACTCGTTTATTTGATACAACTAACAACCATTGACGAAGCTAATAGGCCTGGCTTGCATAAGATATATAAATTTGTGATGTGTGACATACGTGGATACAAAAACAGAAAACCCATAGATAGGCATCCAAACACTGATCATTTGGCATGCTGTGTGAAGAACGGGATTCATAATTTACATGTTGTAAGCCATGCCCTTAATTGCATAGGCCAGGCACACCTCTTGGAAAAGATTCTAGGGGCCTTATTTACAAGATTTTGCCATAGAACAGTGCTGCAGGCATTTCTGCGGTGCTGCCCTACGGCAAAAGTAAAGGGAAGGAATGTGCCGTATCTATCAGATACAGCGGAATCCTGTCCTTTTCGCTGGCGCACAATGGGCTGCCATGCGCAAACGCAAGCACCTTTGCGTGCAGAATGCAGCACACATAGAAAAAAGAAAAACAAGGAGAAATAAAGGTATTTCTCCACGTTGCCCCTGGGTAGCCATAAGTTTTTGGCACTGCCTCAGAGTTACGATTCTTCGTAAATCTGGGGCAGTGTCAAAAAGACATAGGTGTTGCTGGGAACGCCCACAGCAATACCCATTGCACGGCCCTTTAAAGCAGAAAACTGTGTTAAAGCTAACGATAGTTGCAAGGCCACATTAAGCCACGTAAAGTGGCTTAGTGCTGCCTGATAAATATGAAACAGGCCCCTGAGCCACTGGAGCATTGCAAAAAGTGATGCTTCTGTTGCGCAGCCTCATTGTAAATGAGGCCTGGGTGCGCATCTTTGGCCACATCCCTTTTAGAGACCGCTGCCTTTTTCATACCACTTAAAGCTCTGCGTGCTACCATTCAAGCATGACTATTTTGGGAAGGAAATGCAGTTTAATGACAGAAACAGAAGGGTTAAAATATACCCTTAGATAACTACAATAACTCCTTTATCCTTCTCAATTCAAATAACTGACTAACATAGCCACCATTCAAATTACTTTCATATTTCACTATACTAATTCACCACTAATCCTTTATGGGTTCCGGAGTAGTATGCTACTCGCCAAAAAAAGCGCTTTGACGCTTCGACAGGGTTAGTAAGTGCTATATAAATGCAATTACAATACAATAAAATACAATATTTCATCATGCTGTTGAAACCAGCGTACGCGCTCGCCAATCTAATGTTCACTCCCACAATCTGGTACAGAAAACAACTTTATCACAGTTACTTTTCGGTACTTAAAGAGAAAAAACAACATACAGGCAACAGGCAAAATGAATATTTCACAGATGAATGGCCAGCGGTACATACTGACGAGCTCACCTAAGCAGTGACTTAACATACAATTGATATAGTGTTATATTCAGAATTGATATCTGTTCCTTCTCTTTCATTCTTTGATTTGCTTTTTATTCCACACAATCAAAACCACAAAAGCAATTCCCTTTTTGAAAATAGGCGTAGAGGAAGGAGGCAATCTCCACTGCAGGTCCCATCAATAGGCTCCACAGAAATACTAAATCAAAGCTAGTGCAAGAGAGCAGGGTTATTTTCCTTTAATGATCTGTCAGCTGCAAATCGATGCTAGGTTCAGAAGTTGATCAATCACGAAAGTACAAAACTGCAGTCAGCTCGCGCGCGCACAACCATTTCATGCCAGTTCCAAGGCCCAGCTTCGGAGGCCGTGCCAGGGCAGTGCGCACTTGACACGGGAGCCATCGGACACCTCCAGCTGGTCATTTTTACATCTCTCTAAGTTATCTCCACAAAGTTTTTTTATCAAAACCAAAAGTGTCACTAGAACAAATTAAAAAGATTAGTAATTGCAAACGTTTTGTGAACCTTCGAGCTATGTAATTATGATTATGAGTAAGGTGAATTGTGCAGCTCAAAAACTCTGGTAATTCTTTAGACTTCTTAACTGTAATTACCCATTTTTTAATAGTTTTTATGTGGGTATTTACTAGCAGTCATTCTAACCTTATTCTTAGGATTGACCAGACAAGGGCGAATTTCAGCCCCTCCAGCACTCAATGGTAGTGACGGTGAGCAGTTATAGGTTTCTCAGGGAGGTTATAGTAAGGGTGCAATAAGCTCGGCACTTGTTTATGGTTTAAAATGTTTATTTCGGAAATTTCATTCCATAAAACAACAATGCATATAATACAATACAATATAAACATTAAATGCAAGACAAGTCCTCTGAGTACAGCCCATGCCTCATAGGGCCAATAGTAGACGTGTAGATTGTATCATAGTTCTTACCATTCCAGTACGGTCCAACCAACACCTATTGTGGAACTAAGGCTCTAAACATTTGTATGTATATAGCAACATTAAAAACAGCAGTATACAAGCTAAAACACTGGATCAATAAATTAAGAGAAAGGAAATAGTTCAATAGAGAATAGTAATAATGCAAGGTTTAAACTCAATAAGGGCAAGAGATAATTCAGGGTGCCAAAGAACATACAATTTCATAAGTAATAGGGTTCAGAATAAAATACATGCATTACCCTTTAAAGAAAATCAGTTGTGGATAACTCGTACAATATGTAGTCCGAAAGACCCATTTTTCAAACATTTGTGTACATGAACGAGTGATAAATATGGCCCATGCTCAGCACTCAACAAACACCCAACAGCATAATAACTGATTGTCCAGCCCTGTGCTTCCCTTGATAAAGAGAAGTACTTTAATACACTTTAAAATGTAATACTAAACATTACAATAAGCACATACACATTGTCTCTGGCGCAGGGTTACTGTACCCTCCCCATTTACGATAGGAAATGAGAGTACATGGATATTTAGTTAGGCTTGATGGTAATCCACCACAAGTAATAATGCCACTACTCTTGTTAGGTCCAGTAAAGGTTTCAGTGATTTAAACCTAAGCGGAACCCCTGGTAGTTGTGGCACAGAGTAGACAGGCTTAACTTAAGAAAGTGTGTAAAGCATTTAGAAGTCGCAAAACAGTTCACTCCAATTTATAAAAATAGAGTACATTTTAATGAACAAAATATCAAAACAATAAACATCACATAAGGGGAACCTAAGACATGAATTTGTAAAGTTTTAAATAGTGACAAAAAGCGTTACTTGCCAATTGCGATCATCTGGTTGCACTTGACTGGTACCTACGCATGAGTTAAGGCTGACACAGAAGACAAAAATATCGTCAGCAATGGGTAGACAAAAAGCTGTGGCTTAGATGGGTTTCATGAGGCTGGATAGCTGTTGGATGAAGTCCCGGTGAAGCTATTGACTTTTGGCAGGAAAATTCTTACCAAGAGAAATTCAAAACTCATGTCCAAGTAAGGTCAGTGCCTTCGCCCGGTGAAGATTTCTATCTTCAGACTTAGTCACTTTTTTGGAGCTTAGATTCCTCCAGTGGGGCAAGGCTGTGAGCTGTAGTTGAACAGGGCTCTATGGGCCCAAATACTTTCTCTGTGACGTCCCACTGAAACCGATTTTCTGTTGCGAAACAGCTCAGAGCGTGAGCCACTTGAATCTTTGGCCAAGGGGCAATGCACTTTCATTGGTTTTGACTTGACAGGTTTGGTCCGGTCTTCTGTTGGTTCTCCAGTCTTTTTTAAAAATCTTGAGCAATTTCAATGTCCCAGGTATTAGGGTTAGCTAGGAGGGTACACTCTTGCACCAACCAAGAGTTCCAGGACCTCAGGAACAGAATATGGGAGCCAGGAATCACTCCACAGAAGCCACCAGCAGTGTCCACGTGAGGCCCAATTGAAAGTGGTCACCTGAGCACCTTCAGGAAAGTGGGCTTCTTGCAGCTTGTGCATCCCTTTAGCCAATTAGGAGAATAGCCAATTTTGGCATGTGTTAAGGATCAAAATACATGCACCGGACCTGATTAGCAGAGTCCCAAAACACAGAGTCAAAAAACCAGCAGCATCAGAGCACAAACATGGAGGGTGATCATGCAAAATGAGGCATTTTCATAGATGGAATATCTGGTGTGGGTGTCACACACAGGTTCAATGCTTTCCCCACTCTCAGGTACAGCTGTGCAATCAGTCTCCTAGTCTTAGGTTTCTCATGAAGTGCGAGTCCGCTTTGGGTGTTCTCGGCTAGGCTGCAGCATGTGTCAGTCTATGTCGTCCCTCTGCTCGGGGAAGATGCTCCAGCCTAAGAGGGGAAGGCCCTCTGCTACGACCCCTAGAGCAGATGTGGTCCAGGAGGTGAAGTAACGGCATGGTTGCAAGCAGAAATACAGACTGTCTTTGGAGCGAAAGCCCTGTTCCAGGCACACAGTGAGTCAGCAGGAAGTTAGAGTTCACATTACTTGCCAGGACTCTTCTTCCACTAATGCTGGTTGCTAAGTCATCTGATCAGCTGGGCAGATATTCTGGGATTGAAGCAGCTGCTTTCGGGTCTTGAGTCCGGGTGGCATCAGTTTGGTCACTTCTAGATGTTTCACAGTTTCAGTTGCAGTGACACAGTCTGATTGGGCACACGCCGGTCAGTGACTCAGGCAGCGACACTCAGGATAAGGATGACACAGTTCACTTGGCACACAGTGTGCAAGTGACTCAGGATAGCAGCTTCAGTCTCAGACCATAACTTGAAAAGTAAATTCAATGCTAATGACCTCTTAATATTTATAGCAATAAATAACCACCCCTCAAAGCAAAATGTGGTTAGATAATACGACATAGTCAAACCAATAAATGATACTACATTCATGGTAATCTCTGTCAAAGTTGTAATGGTAATGTGATATGCAATCTCATCTGAAAACTGATTTACATTATTTGTAATTGCATCTGTTTCATTAAGGGTGATGTCAAGAGCATTGCATTTGGCGTGCAAGTTATGGTTTGCATAGCTGTTGTGGGAGTAATGGATTGTGGTCCTAACAATAATGTCTATCTATCTTTATATCTATTCATCTATGTATATATCTACATATATAGCTATCTCTATATATATCTACATTAGCTCATTGGGGTTCTATTGAGTACCCATTGGATTAGCCCGGCATTTAGGTTAATTTGTTTCTTTACTGGCTCTTGTTAATGTTGTTACATTGAAAGCCCTTCCTATCTGTATGTCTCATGTCAGGAATTTTGACCCCTGCATTATTTGCTTTGCTCATCTGGGCTTATTTGTTATTTCATTTGATATTGTATACATTTTTGAGCGGTCATTGCGATGCATGTGAGGATCGGGCTAGCTAAAATATAGCTTCCACTCTATCATACACATCTCTTTCTTTGCCCCCTCCCCCTCACTCTTCCTTTTGTCTTATTTTTTACATTTGGATTTCACTTGTGAACTCTTTGGGACACTTTTCACTTGGTTACACATTGATGAAATATTTCAACTGTCTTAAATCATAATTATTTTCGATGATGAGATGAATTTCATGCCAAGTTTGTTGCAATATCAATCACTTCACCATGTCTATTATTGGATTTGTTGGGGGGACGTTGGGCTTTCCACCTAGATGAAGGGTCTGTTTGAGCTGAAATGCATTGGTGTGCAGCATTTGCAATAAACATGGTTATCTTTTACCCTCAAGTGCCTGTTTTTTTTGCCCCTATTGCGTAAAAGTGAAGAATATGTTACATCATGGATCTTACGCCTGATACGAGGCACCGGCATGAAATGAAAAATAGATTTATAAAGCAGAGGGTATAAAGGTGCTGTATCTAAGAATTCCAGAACCCTATCAGAGAGAACCCACCCCAGTGAGAAAAGGCAAGATGATCCAGAACCTGCATAAACTAAAAAGAACGAAAGAGTACAAATAGACTATGAAACCCAGGAGAATAAGGCCTACAATGTAAAGAGCTAAGATTTTAAATGGTGTCGAAAAGAAATGAAAGACTCAGTCTCAGCAATATAACTTAGCAGGATATTCCATAACTTGCCAGCTGCCACAGAGAAGGAGCATGCGCCCAATATTGCCTTTCGAAATTTGGGAACTCAAATTTTCTTTCTAGAGGCTGATCTTATGTGCCTGGTTGGCCTTTACAAATTGAAGGCAGACCTGATGACCAATGATCCTTTGCCATGAAGAGTTAGGTATACCATACTAAGCGCCTTAATGATCACACACTTCGTAATTGGCAGCCAGTGCAAGCTTCGAAGGCCTTCTTTCACTGAAAGATATTTTGGGGTATTAAGACTAAGACGTGCAGCTGCATTTTGCACTGTCTGGAGCTTGTTCAGAGAGTAACTGTTGATATTAAGGAACATAGCATTACAGTAATCTAACCGTGAGGTGATCAATGCAATTACCACTGATTTGCGAAGTTCCTCAGGAATAAAAGGGAAAATCTTCCTGAGGGTGCAGATGATGAAAAAGCAACTGCTTGTGGTACGATTTACTTGTAGATTGAAATTAAGGGAGGTGTCCATTAGTTCTCCAAAATTCTTAACTGATTCTACAGGGGTAGGGAGGGGCCAACATGATTCCAGCTACCATAGCTCTGACCAAACCGACTGCTGGGCTTCAAAGATCATAACTTCGGTCTTGTCAGGATTTAACTTAAGGAAATATTTCTTCATCCAGCGTCTCACTTCACTCATGCAGATTTTGAATTTCTTTGCAGTTTCAGAGAGAAGGACACATTAATTTGTGTGTTGTCTGCATATGACAACACCTGGAAACGAACAGAGCTCAACAAGGTCGCCAAAGGCGAAACGTACTAATTAAAAATTGTGGGACTAAGCGTGGAGCCCTGTGGCACTCCACATGAGAGTCTAAAAGCCATGGCTCTGAACTGCCTGCAGCTTACAATCTTACGTCTCCAAACCAGAAAGGAATGAAGCAATTCCAGTGCCTTGGTACCAACCCCTACTTGGTAAAGCCGTTTGACCATGTGTGAGGGAGAGACAGTATCAAATGCTGCAGACAAGTACAATAGGACAAGGAGGGCAGTCCCACGCTGGTCCACCTGCATTCTTATCATGTCAGTGGCAGTGATGAGAGCTGACTCCTTACTATGACCACTTCTGAAACAATTTTGAGAACGGCCGAGAAGATCATGTTCAGTAATGAACTTAACTAACTCTTTGTTCAGATGTTTTTTGAATATTTTTGCAGGGGTGGGAAGAAGGGAGATCAGCTGGTCATTTTTCAACTCATCTTGATCTATGTTCGGCTTTTTAGGAAGTGGGATGATAATAGCTTCCTTCCAGCACTCGGGAAAGACACCAGATCTCAGGATATAGTTGAAAATGTTTTTCAGGAACTCAGCCACAACATCGGGGACCACCTGCAAGATTTTAGGAGGGCACGGGTCAGTGGGAGAACCAGATTTAACACTCATCAGGATCTCTTCCTCCTGAGATGCAGACATAGGTGGAAAAGACAACAGCCGTGGTGCACCAACGAAGATATCTTGAACAAGATAATCATCCTCGTATGTCTCAACATAATAGAACGCAGAGTAAATGTTGAGGATCTTGTCCCTAAAAAACGTTGCCAAGTTGTCACAAAATGCTTGAGAGGCATTTGTCTGATGCTTATTTGGGGGATTAGATAAGCTTTTGACCACTTTAAAAAGCTCTTTAGTGGAGTTCTTGGCTAATCTAATTTGTGATGTATATTAAGTGGATTTAGCCTTAGAAATCGGCACCTTATAAGTGGCAAGTAGGTTTTTAAGCTTATCCCTCTTCTTAGTCTCTAAATTAATGCGCCACTTCCTCTCCTGCCTACAGCAATGCTGTCTCAGGTCACTAAGTGGACATCCATGCGGCTGACTCTTTTTTCTATGGGGATGCTTAAACCTAACAGGTGCCATTTTATCTAAGGCGGCCGTGAGCCAGTTGGAGACTGTTTCAGCCAGAAACTCTGCGTGAAAGTCTACCTCTGTTACTGATGAGGTAAGAGCTGAATGAAGCTCTTCTGAATTAATCTTAGTCCAATTTCTACAGGCTTGGGACTCCTTATGTGGCTGTTTCAGACTGACAGTCGTCTGAGGGAAAGAGAATGTGAAACGAACCATATAACGGTCAGTCCAATTAAGAGGGAGAGTATCCTTTACATTAAAATCAGTGGAGTTGGTAAAGATACCATCTAACATGTGGCCTACGCTATGAGTAGCGGCTTCCATCAGTGAAACCAAAGTTGGCCATAAGCCCGATTAACATGGTGGAATCTTTATTGGAGGAATCCTCCAGACGAAAATTAAAATCACCAAAAATTGTGAAGTTCGGATGTGAGATATATGGTTCCAGCACTTGGCCCCAATTTGCGAGGAACTTCGCTCATGACCCTGGTGGACGGTAGATCAGTAGGTCAGCTAGGGTAACCTTTGCATTAGGTTTTTAGTCTGAAATACGCCGCTTCACACAAACTTGGGTAGATTTGCTATTCGCTTAAATGTGCAGTTAAGAGATTCTTTACTAATTATAGCCAGGTCTCCTTATACCCGACTTGGTCGATCTAATCGAGAGAATAAGTATCCACTGGGAACTGCATTCAATAAATCAGGCCCTGAATCTTCCTTTGCCCAAGTTTTCGTAATTACAAAGACAATCTCGATCAAAATTATGGACAAGGTAATTTACTTCATGTCTATGTTTGACCAGTGATTGTGCATTAATAAGTGCACCTGCTATGTGCAGCATAGTTCCGCTTTCCACCCTCCTTGTGGTCACATCGCAGGATTTGCTATTCAGATCAAATATGTTACAGTTGCGACCCTTGACCCTGCTCTCAGGCAGGTCGCTCCCTGCGCCTCATCCCTGGTGGCCAGTGGTAGGCCTTAGGTTTGCTCTCTGCATTTGTATTTTGTATTGTTTTTGGCTGTTCTTGTCATTTGTTATTGCTTAATTTCCTTTTTCTCCCTCCTGTTATTTCCTGTGCCCTATTTTGCCTTCTGTTCCCTCCGCCGTCCCTCACCCATTTTTTCCCGCCGCTGCGTCCCTGCGGCCCCGCCCTCCTGCTCGCCCATTCGCCGCCCCACTCCCGCCTCCCAGCTGCTCCTCCCTCCCACCTCCCCTGATATGGAGGCCGCTGCGCACCCGAAGGCGCGCCTAAGGCAAGCCCGTCTGCGCCCGTCCGCGCCTGGACTGCGCCCAGCGCCAGAACTCCTGGCCCCCGCGAACGCCACGACGCCCGCCTCCGCTACGATGCCAGCACCCTCCACACACTCAACGCCGGACGATCACACAGCTGCTTCCTGGCCGCCCCGAAGCGCACCCAAGGACCCTTCTCCTGCCGGAGCTGCAGCTTCACCAGCATCCGACCCGCCAAACCACCCACCTCAGATGCATACTCCTGAACACCCGCTCCGCACGCAAACACGCCGTCGAACTCTGGGACCTGCTCGACTCATCCTCCCCGGACGTCGCCTTCCTGACAGAGACCTGGATGAAGAACTCCTCGGCACCCGACATCGCCATAGCTATCCCGGACGGCTACAAGATCACCCGCAGAGACCGCACCAACGGAGTAGGAGGGGGAATCGCCATCATCCACAAGTCCACCCTCAAGGTCTCGACTAACTCTGACGACACCCTCAGCACCGCCGAACACCTACACTTCCAGGTCCACACTGATCCCAACACCACCCTCAGAGGCACTCTGATCTACAGACCCCCCGGACCCCGGCCTCAGTTCAGCGACTCCATCACCAACTTCATCAGCACACACGCCCTCGCCTCCACGGACTACATCCTCCTCGGAGACCTGAACTTCCACCTCGAGAACAACAACGACACCAACTCCACCACCTTGATCGACAACCTCGGACTCAGACAGCTCGTCACGACACCCACCCACTCTGCCGGCCACACGCTTGACCCCATCTTCTCCGCAAGCTCCCACGTCTCCTTCAGCCACACCACCGAACTCCACTGGACCGAACATCGCTGCATCCACTTCACCTTCCGGAAACCCACCACGCACCACCGCACCCAACAGACCCCCTGCCGCAGATGGAGCAAAATCACAGAAGAACAGCTAAACACCGCCCTGGCCCGAAGCCCACCCACGGACCCCACCGACCCCGATGCCGCCGCCAGCAACCTCAGGCGTTGGATCGACGACTGCGCCAACACCCTCGCCCCGATCAAGAAACCCTCCAACATTTGCACCAACAACAGTGCCAGCTGGTTCTCCACAGACCTCCAGTCCTCCAAACAAACCTGCCGTAAACTAGAGAAGAAAAGGCGCCACGAACAGACACCAGAGAACCACGCAGCCTACAAGAACGCCATGCGCCAACACCATCACCTCATCAGATCCGCCAAAAAGACCTCCTTCAAGGACCGCCTCGACAACAACGCACACAACAGCAAAGAGCTCTTCAACATCGTGAAGGAACTCTCCAACCCCAGCTCCAACACCAACGACATCCCACCATCGCAAGACCTGTGCAACTCCCTCGCCTCCTTCTTCCACCGCAAGATCGCAGACATTCACGACAGCTTCGACAACCAGACCACCACGACAGCCAGCGACACCCCAAGCCCCACGGCCACCACCCACAGCGACCCCCTGCTCACCTGGACTAACATCAACGACGACGACACCATCAAAATCATGAACACCATCCACTCCGGCTCCCCGTCAAACCCGTGCTCACACCACATCTTCAACAAAGCCAGCGCCGCCATCGCACCCCATCTCCGTAAGGCCATCAACATCTCCTTCGAGACTGCAACCTTCCCGGAGAGCTGGAAGCACGCCAAGATCAACGCCTTGCTCAAGAAACCCAAGGCAGACCCGAGGGACCTCAAGAACTTCTGGCCCATCTCCCTGCTCCCGTTCCCGGCGAAGGTCATCGAGAAAACCGTCAACAAACAGCTGACCCGCTACCTCGAAGAGAACAACATCCTGGACCCATCCCAGTCTGGGTTCCGCAGCAACTACAGCATCGAAACTGCCCTCATCGCCGCCACCGATGACATCAGGACCCTGCTGGACAACGGCGAGACCGCGGCCCTCATCCTCCTGGACCTATCAGCCGCCTTCGACACAGTCTGCCATCGCACCCTATGCACACGTCTCTACAACGCAGGAATCCGAGACAAAGCACTGGACTGGACCACCTCCTTCCTCTCCGGCAGAACCCAGAGCATCCGCCTCCCCCCTTTCCGATCCGAGGCCTCCAAGATCATCTGCGGCGTACCCCAAGGATCATCCCTCAGCCCGACATTGTTCAACATCTACATGGCCCGCTCGCCCACGTCGCCAGACTACACGACCTCAACATCATCTCCTATGCCGACGACACACAGCTGATCCTCTCCCTCACCAAGGACCCACTCACCGCCAAAACCAACCTCCACGAAGGAATGAAAGCCGTCGCCGAATGGATGAAGAACAGCTGTCTGAAGCTGAACTCGGACAAGACGGAGGTCCTCATCCACGGCCCCACCCCCTCGGCCTGGGACGACTCCTGGTGGCCGACCTCCCTGAGAGAAGCACCGACACCCACCGACCACGCAAGCAACCTGGGGTTCATCCTCGACTCAACACTCTCCATGACCAAGCAAGTCAATGCCATCTCATCCTCCTGCTTCAATACCCTCCGCATGCTCCAAAAGATCTACAGGTGGATCCCCACTGACACAAGAAGAATGGCCACCCAGGCCCTAGTCAGCAGCAGGCTACGCGGGAGCCCCGGCCAAACTGCTGAAACGACTACAACGCATACAGAACGCCTCTGCCCGCATGATCCTCGACATCCCCCGACACAGCCACATCACACCCCACCTGAAAGACCTGCACTGGCTGCCCATCAACAAGAGGATCACCTTCAAGCTCCTCACCCACGCACACAAGGAACTCCACGACACCGGACCAGCATACCTCAACAGACGACTCACCTTCTACACCCCAAACCGCCAGCTCCGCCGACTGCGCCCTAGCTACCGTCCCTCGCATCCGAAGAGCGACCTCCGGTGGCAGGTCGTTCTCCTACCTCGCCGCCAAGACCTGGAACACCCTCCCCATCCTCCTATGGCAGACCCAAGACCTACTAACCTTCAGGAGACTACTCAAGACCTGGCTATTCGAGCAGTAGCAGCACCCCCCTCCGCCCCCCCCAGCGCCTTGAGACCCTTACGGGTGAGTAGTGCGCTCTACAAATTTCCTGATTGATTGATTGATGAAGGGTGTGTCGTGTTATCAAGAAGGAACATGGGGCAATTTATGGGCTTACCTGTGGGACGCATTGCAACTCGCCGATTCCCGGGAGTAAATAATTCTACATTGTGCAAGTGAATATATAAATACACACATATATATATATATTATCTACTGGCGGTCGCCAGTAGATAGTTATAGTTAGGACCTATTTTCCATAGGAAATCCGCGACATTCTATTTGAAATAACTCTCTTGCCGGTTGACGTATCTTCGCGAAATTTTCAAACTTTGTGGGGCGCTCCGGTCCGCTCCTACCCTGAAAGTCTCGGGGTGATTCGTTAAGCGGTGGCCGAGAAAAAAGGGGGGTCCCAAAACACGTTTTCCCCATTCATTTTTCCATAGGAAACTTTAGACACGGCTACAGCCCGAACTGCTGAACGGAATTACACCAAATTTGGCAAAGAGGTAGTTCTTGGTTCAGAAAGAACCCTTTTTGTTAAATGGTGTAAATCCGTTCAGTAGTTGCTGAGAAAATCAAAAGTAAAAGTACATATATATCTATGGGCACGGAGGATCCGCGCACCCTGAGCGCACCTTGCGCGCACCGTCCCGATCACGGGCTGCATGCTAATTGGCTGTCAGCTGGCTGTCAACATTCTGATTCAGGAAATGTTGGCAGCCATTTTGTCCCTCGGTAGAACCGAGGGACAGAAACAAGTGCGCAAAGCACACAAAGGGGGCAGGGTAGAAACACCCTAACCCCCTAGGCCTGCTCAGGGGGTCCCACAAGGACCCCCTGGGCAAAAAAAAGCATTTTTTTTTTAATCGGCAGGATGCGTTCAGGGTGCGCGGATCCTGCAAAAAAATAAAAATCGAAGCGCGGTCTCTCGCGCTTCGATAAATTTGCCCCGGGTGGGCCAAGTCCCGGGGGCATGCTGGGTGGGGGGTTTATTTTATGTATGGGGGCCTCTAAGGGCCCCCAAGCCCCGGGGACCACCACCCCCGGGGCTTTATCATAAATGGTGCGGGAGGGCTCTGAGCCCTCCCGAAGCCCCGGGGACCGCCACCTCCCCGGGGCTTTTTATTTTTATTTTTTAAACCTGTGTGGGGAGGCTCCAGCCCCCCACACGCCCCGGGGACCACCACCTCCCTGGGGCACTAAGAAAATTGAAAATGGGGGTCCGTTTTGGACCCCCAAGCCCCGGGGACCACCACCTCCCGGGGCTTTCAAAATGTAGGGAGGGGGCCGCGCGGCCCCCTCCTGGAGCCCTTGATGGCCCTGGGGACCGCCACCCCCAGGGCCGGCTCCTGCAGTGTCCCGGGGTGCCTACCCCCGGGACACTGCTGTTTGCTATGACAGGACGGGAGCCTCGCGGCTCCCGTCCTGTCATAGTAAACTTGGTTTGCATTTTGAAAGAGAGAGCAGGAAACCTGCTCTCTCTTTCAAAATGCAAACCAATTGCTTTCCACACGGGGAGCAGCATGTTAGCTGCTCCCCATGTGGAAAAGGAATGCCGGCTCCCGTAGGACACGGGGAGCCGGCGGGACTGTGGGGGTTTGGGGACCCCCCACAGTCCCCAACCAGAGGCCAGGCCCCGGGGGATGGGGTCCCCGGGGCCATAAGTGGCCCGGGAGGGGCCATGCAGCCCCCTCCCCAAATAAAAAATAAATAAAAAAATAAATAAATAAGGGCAAGGCCGGCCCCGGGGATGGGGTCCCCGGGGCCTTAAATGGCCTGAGGAGGGGGCCACGCAGCCCCCTCCATATTTTTTATTTAAAAGAGGGCATGCCCCGGGGGATGGGGTCCCCGGGGCCAATAGAGGCCCAGGAAAGGGGGCCACGCGGCCCCCTTCCCGTTTAAAAAAATAAAATAAAAAATAAAACAAAACAAAATGCTCAGGCCCCGGGGGATGGGGTCCCCGGGGCCAAAAGTGGCCGAGGGAAGGGGAGCCATGCAGCCCCCCTCCCATAAAAAAAAAAAAAAAACGGCATTGTGCCGGAGGCCCCGCCCCCCTCCCTGCAGTACTCTGCAAACGCGCCCCCTGGCGCGTTTTAAGAAGGGGAAGTAATTCCCCTTGAATACTGGGGGTCCCTGGGGGCCAACTAGCCCACCAGGAACCTCCAGTATGCGCCAGGGGGCTGCCTTGCAGAGAGGTGTACAGTGGCCACGCCCCTTTTAATGCCTCTCTGCAACGCAGCTCTGTGGCGCTTAATGGAGGTAGCTGGTGGGCTAGTTGCACCCCAGGGACCCTCAGGATTCAAGGGGAGTTAATCCCCGACTTAAAACGCGCCACGAGGCGCGTTTGCACAGTGGTGAAGGGAGGGCGGGGCCTGAGGTGACATGTGTGCAAACAGGCCCCGTGGCGCGTTTTAAGATGGGGAATTAAATCCCCTTCAATCCTGAGGGTCCCTGGGGGCCAACTAGCCCAACAGGTACATCCAGAAAGCGCCACAGAGCTGCGTTGCAGAGAGGTGTAAAAGGGGTGTGGCCTCTCTACACATCTCTGCAAAGCAGCCCCCTGGCGCATACTGGAGGTTCCTGGTGGGCTAGTTGGCCCCTAGGGACCCTCTAGATTCAAGGGGACTTAATCCCCCAAATTAAAACACACCACGGGGCGCGTTTGCACAGATGTCACCTCAGGCCCCGCCCCCTCCCTTCACCACTGTGCAAATATTCCTCTAAAATCTGCCGAACTACGAATTCTGATTTACTCACCTGTTATCAGGAGAGACCTCAGTGCTGCATCTTTCAGCCCAGTACTAATCCTGAAAAGTAATTTTAACCGTACTTACCAGTAACTTGAATTTCCTTCCATAGGATATCATTGCCTGCTTTTTGCTGAAAAAGTTTCTAAGTGTTGATTTTTGAAACATACAAATATTCCTCTAAAATCAGCCGAAATACGAATTTCGATTTACTCACCTGTTATCAGGAGAGACCTCAGTGCTGTATCTTTCAGCCCAGTACTGGTCCTGAAAAGTAATTTTAACCGTACTTACCAGTAACTTGAATTTCCTTCCATAGGCTAACATTGACTGGTTTCACTTGGAAATTCTTCTAAGTGTTGATTTTTGAAACATACAAATATTCCTCTAAAATCAGCCGAAATACGAATTCCGATTTACTCACCTGTTATCAGGAGAGACCTCAGTGCCTTATCTTTCAGCCCAGTACTGGTCCTGAAAAGTAATTTTAACCGTACTTACCAGTAACTTGAATTTCCTTCCATAGGCTAACATTGACTGGTTTCACTTGGAAATTCTTCTAAGTGTTGATTTTTGAAACATACAAATATTCCTCTAAAATCAGCCGAAATACGAATTCCGATTTACTCACCTGTTATCATGAGAGACCTCAGTGCTGTATCTTTCAGCCCAGTACTGGTCTTGAAAAGTAATTTTAACCGTACTTACCAGTAACTTGAATTTCCTTCCATAGGCTAACATTGACTGGTTTCACTTGGAAATTCTTCTAAGTGTTGATTTTTGAAACATACAAATATTCCTCTAAAATCAGCCGAAATACGAATTCCGATTTACTCACCTGTTATCAGGAGAGAATCCAGTGCTGCATCTTTTAGCCCAGCACTGACCCTGAAAAGTAATTTTAACCGTACTTACCAGTAACTTGTATTTCCTTCCATAGGAATCCATTGTCTGGTTTTCAGCAGAAAAGTTTCAAAGTGTCGATTTTCACAAACTACAAATATTCCTTAAAAATCGCCTGTATGACTTAAACGCATTCTTTCAACTGTTTACAGGAGATGCACCAGTGCTGGATCCAGGATCCACCACTGAGTGAGAAAAAGTCACGATAACACTACTTACCTGCTAAGTGAATTTCCTCCCATAGGATAACATTGGTGATTCTATGTGAAAAAGTTTCTAAGTGTCAACTTTTAAAATACAATAATATTCCTTAAAAATCACTACTGTAACCAAAACGCTTTTACTCAACTGTTTACAGGAGATGTCCCAGGACTGAATCTAGGATCCAGTCCTGTGGTTAGAAAAGTAATCCATAAAGTAACTAATTGCATTTAGCTAGAAATTCACATTGAGCTCAATGTTGCATTGTGTTTGAAATTGTGTTGCCCATTGCAACAACTGTAACTACTGTACTTAAAAGTCTATTGCCTATTTGCAAAGTATTTAAAGTAAATTAATTCATTCTGAGAAACTATATTTTGTAATGTAATGTATAATGTAATTACAATGTAATTTAAAAAATAAAATATCTAAAAATAAATAGTTTAAAAAAATGTAGTAAATCAGTATGAAAAAAATAAAAATAACAATTAATATATTTAAAAATTGGCATTTACAAAACCTTTGTTATTCACTGAAAAAAACCATAGGTTTCAGACATGTTATAGTTAGGAATTAGCATTTAAAAAACCTTTGAAATTCACTGAAAAAACCATAGGTTTCAGACATGTTATAGTTAGAAATTAGCATTTAAAAAACCTTTGAAATTCACTGAAAAAACCATAGGTTTCAGGCACGTTATAGTTAGAAATTAGCATTTAAAAAACCTTACAAATTCACTGAAAAAACCATAGGTTTTAGGGACAGTTATAGTTACTTGGACATTGCACTCGTACAAAACCCGTGAAATTCCCCGTTATAGTTAGTTCAGCTAACTATAACTCGCGCCCCGCAATGCACTGCTGATGATGTCACATATTACATCACTCATGACATGGTCAGTGACATCACTGATGACATCACTGATGACATCTCAAATGACATCACTGATGACATCATCCATGTGATAATTTCATGCATCTTCTCACACCCTAATATAACTTTTGATACACCCACTCTAAATTACAGACTGCCATTCTCAAAACCATAGACACTCCAATACCAATAACTACATACCAACTCACTGATTCTTAGGTCTACACACACATCCACTCACTCACCCGTACAGTCACTCATACTTACAGTCACTCAGTACAGGACTATCATATGCACTCATACACCTATATAAACACTGACACACCGCCACTCATCCATAGAGGTACTCACACACCTAGTCAGTCATGCAAAAAATTAATCACACACCCATTTACTCACCTATAGAGTTATACACACACCAGCTCAATAACTCATACAAATACTAGCACATTCATACGCTCTTATACAATAACTGATACAAGCACACACGCATCCATACAGCCACTCTCACAATCACACACTCTCACGTATAGCCTTTTATATACTCTAACACACATATATACTTCCTTTTACATATGTAGTTACTCGCACATGTACCACTGAGATATACATTCACTCACTAACACACCCATACACACACTCACCCACCCAAGCAGTCCATCACAGACGCACTCTTCAAATGATGCACCCAGTGAATCACCCACTCACACATCTATGTACAGAGTCGCACACACCCCACCCACACAAACACTCAGGCACCCATACAGATACTCAGACAACCAATCAATAACTCATATAGACACTCATGTAGCTATTCACAAACCCATGCAGCCACTTACACAGCAACAGATAGACGGATACAGACATTCACCCAGTTTAGTCACTAACCCATGCATTCAGTAAGATACGTTTAATCACTCACTTATACAGTTAGTCACGCACCTACTAAATCATCCATTCAGACACTTATACACCCACTCACTCTTCAATACGCCTTTCCCTATATATATTAAACATATTTAAACTTTACAGAAACACAGTCACTGGATGATGTCATCAGTGATGTCATTTGAGATGTCATCAGTGATGTCATCAGTGATGTCACTGACCATGTCATGAGTGATGTAATATGTGACGTCATCAGCAGTGCATTGCGGGCGCGAGTTATAGTTAGCTGAACTAACTATAACGGGGGAATTTCACGGGTTTTGTACGAGTGCAATGTCCAAGTAACTATAACTGTCCCTAAAACCTATGGTTTTTTCAGTGAATTTGTAAGGTTTTTTAAATGCTAATTTCTAACTATAACGTGCCTGAAACCTATGGTTTTTTCAGTGAATTTCAAAGGTTTTTTAAATGCTAATTTCTAACTATAACATGTCTGAAACCTATGGTTTTTTCAGTGAATATATATATATATGTAACCAAAAACGCCCAGAAGCTTGAGGCCGCACACAGCTGCAGGTGAGTTACAAACTCCATTTGAACCAAGCAGGCAGCTTAACATCCCTTTGAAGTCCATGACCTTGGAGCAGTGATTTATAACGTGGCAGTCCATCCGCGGAGTGTGCACCACCCCGTAAGATTGGGGGCCACGAAAGTGGAACAGCAGCTGTACATAGGATCGTGGACGGGCCCACCTGTGGGGTCCCTACAGGACTTGATTATGTGCTACCCGCACTACACTTCCCAGAAGGCACAGTTTCATTCGAGCCTCCCATTGGGGGGGTGTGTCAGAAGTGGGTCAGCGGTTGCGCACACCGTTCCATTAAAGCCTCTGAAGAGAAGCATATGGTGCTTCGAAACGCGTCAGGCAATACCACTATGGAGCAGCTCCTACGGGCGGTTCCCCGTCCTTACCTACACATGAATCAAGCTGTTGCTCGAGTGCTACTTATAGGTGGACAACCTTGGAGCAGTGATTTATAACGCGGCAGTCAAGCCGCGGAGTGTGCACCACCCCGTAAGATTGGGGGCCACGAAAGTGGAACAGCAGCTGTACATAGGATCGTGGACGGGCCTACCTGTGGGGTCCATACAGGACTTGATTATGTGCTACCCGCACTACACTTCCCAGAAGGCACAGTTTCATTCGAGCCTCCTATTGGGGGGGGTGTCAGAAGTGGGTCAGCGGTTGCGCACACCGTTCCATTAAAGCCTCTGAAGAGAAGCATATGCTGCTTCGAAACGCATCAGGCAATACCACTATGGAGCGGCTCCTACGGGCGGTTCCCCGTCCTTACCTACACATGAATCAAGCTGTTGCTCGAGTGCTACTTATAGGTGGACAACCTTGGAGCAGTGATTTATAACACGGCAGTCCAGCCGCGGAGTGTGCACCACCCCGTAAGATTGGGGGCCACGAAAGTGGAACAGCAGCTGTACATAGGATCGTGGACGGGCCCACCTGTGGGGTCCATACAGGACTTGATTATGTGCTACCCGCACTACACTTCCCAGAAGGCACAGTTTCATTCGAGCCTCCCATTGGGGGGGTGTGTCAGAAGTGGGTCAGCGGTTGCGCACACCGTTCCATTAAAGCCTCTGTAGAGAAGCATATGGTGCTTCGAAACGCGTCAGGCAATACCACTATGGAGCGGCTCCTACGGGCGGTTCCACGTCCTTACCTACACATAAATCAAGCTGTTGCTCGAGTGCTACTTATAGGTGGACAACCTTGGAGCAGTGATTTATAACGCGGCAGTCCAGCCGCGGAGTGTGCACCACCCCGTAAGATTGGGGGCCACGAAAGTGGAACAGCAGCTGTACATAGGATCGTGGACGGGCCCACCTGTGGGGTCCATACAGGACTTGATTATGTGCTACCCGCACTACACTTCCCAGAAGGCACAGTTTCATTCGAGCCTCCATTGGGGGGTGTCAGAAGTGGGTCAGCAGTTGCGCACACCGTTCCATTAAAGCCTCTGAAGAGAAGCATATGGTGCTTCGAAACGCGTCAGGCAATACCACAATGGAGCGGCTCCTACGGGCGGTTCCCCGTCCTTACCTACACATGAATCAAGCTGTTGCTCGAGTGCTACTTATAGGTGGACAACCTTGGAGCAGTGATTTATAACGCGGCAGTCCAGCCGTGTAGTGTGCACCACCCCGTAAGATTGGGGGCCACGAAAGTGGAACAGCAGCTGTACATAGGATCGTGGACGGGCCCACCTGTGGGGTCCATACAGGACTTGATTATGTGCTACCCGCACTACACTTCCCAGAAGGCACAGTTTCATTCGAGCCTCCCATTGGGGGTGTGTGTCAGAAGTGGGTCAGCGGTTGCGCACACCGTTCCATTAAAGCCTCTGAAGAGAAGCATATGGTGCTTCGAAACGCGTCAGGCAATACCACTATGGAGCGGCTCCTACGGGCGGTTCCCCGTCCTTACCTACACATGAATCAAGCTGTTGCTCAAGTGCTACTTATAGGTGGACAACCTTGGAGCAGTGATTTATAACGCGGCAGTCCAGCCGCGGAGTGTGCACCACCCCGTAAGATTGGGGGCCACGAAAGTGGAACAGCAGCTGTACATAGGATCGTGGACGGGCCCACCTGTGGGGTCCATACAGGACTTGATTATGTGCTACCCGCACTACACTTCCCAGAAGGCACAGTTTCATTCGAGCCTCCCATTGGGGGGTGTGTCAGAAGTGGGTCAGCGGTTGCGCACACCGTTCCATTAAAGCCTCTGAAGAGAAGCATATGGTGCTTCGAAACGCGTCAGGCAATACCACTATGGAGCGGCTCCTACGGGCGGTTCCCCGTCCTTACCTACACATGAATCAAGCTGTTGCTCGAGTGCTACTTATAGGTGGACAACCTTGGAGCAGTGATTTATAACGCGGCAGTCCAGCCGCGGAGTGTGCACCACCCCGTAAGATTGGGGGCCATGAAAGTGGAACAGCAGCTGTACATAGGATCGTGGACGGGCCCACCTGTGGGGTCCATACAGGACTTGATTATGTGCTACCCGCACTACACTTCCCAGAAGGCACAGTTTCATTCGAGCCTCCCATTGGGGGTGTGTCAGAAGTGGGTCAGCGGTTGCGCACACCGTTCCATTAAAGCCTCTGAAGAGAAGCATATGGTGCTTCGAAACGCGTCAGGCAATACCACTATGGAGCGGCTCCTACGGGCGGTTCCCCATCCTTACCTACACATGAATCAAGCTGTTGCTCGAGTGCTACTTATAGGTGGACAACCTTGGAGCAGTGATATATATATATATATATACATACATATATATACTTACTACATCGTCGGCGTTGGGATCGGATAACTGTGGGTCTGCGAGACACACCACTTGGTGTTTGACAGCCCCTCACTGCAGGCGTTGTTGCTTGGACTCAAATGACCAGCATGCCTTTGGTCCCAATGCAAAATTTTGGATGCACTACAGCTGCTAGCGGAGGCGGGGTGGAAACAACGAGCCAATAGGAGTGGCTTGAGAGCGCCACAGGACTCTTAATTGACCCCCAAGTGAGAGACTCTGCGTGGAAACTTGAACCAGCACTGAAGAAAGCAGGATTGCTGAAACGCGTCTGCCTGGCGTTTCCTGAACATTTGGAACTTTGCATGCCTTGTGTCTCTAATTAAAGTGGAATAAATCCTGGTGTTGCCCTAGCATATGTCGGGCTCATTCTTTTTCCTGAGTGGGCATTGGTTTATATATATATATATATATATATATATATATATATATATATATATATATATATATTCACTGAAAAAACCATAGGTTTCAGGGGCGTTATAGTTAGTTGGACATTTCCATCGTACAAAACCATAGAAATTCCCCCGTTATAGTTAGTTCAGCTAACTATAACTCGCGCGCCCGCAATGCACTGCTGATGACGTCACATATTACATCACTCATGACATGGTCAGTGACATCACTCATGACATCACTGATGACATCTCAAATGACACCACTGATGACATCTCAAATGACACCACTGATGACATCACTGATGGATGACATCATCCTTGTGATAGTGGCAGACCTCCTCTCACCCTAATATAACCTTTGATACACACACTCAAAAATACAAACTAACATTTTCAAAACAATGGACATACCAATACCAGTTACAACACACCTATTCAGTAATTCCAAGATCTACACACACATCCACTCATTCACCAACAGTCCCTATACAGTCACTCATACATGTACTCACTCATCATATGTACTCATACACCTATACATCCTGTTACTTACCGCCACTCATCCATAGAGTTACTCACACACATAGTCACACATGCAAACAAAGTATCAAACATCCATTTACTTGCATATACAGTTATACACACACACTACCACACTTACTTCTACAGAAACTTACACATACTTACTCTCTTAAACAATCACTTATAGAAACACCTACTTATTTGTACAGGAACTCTTCCAAACTCTCACATATACTCACTTATATACACCAATACTCACATATACTAGTTTAAAACATATGTAGTTACTCATAAAGACACTATTGAGACAGTCATTCACTCACTAACACACCCATACACATACTCATCCACCTATACAGTCCTGCACACATGCTGTCTTCAACACATACAAACAGTGAGTCACTCATTCATGCATCTATGCACTAAGTAATACCCCCACCAAACCATACAGACTCTCAGACACTCATACTGATACTCAAAAAACCAACTAATAACCCATATAGACACTCATGTAGCTACTCACCAACCCATGCAGCCACTTATACACAAAGTGAGAGACTGATACAGATATTTTCATATTGAAACATTACTCACTAACCCATGTATTCACTAAGATACACTTAGTCAGTTATACAATCAATTTTACATAAAAAAATCATCCATTTAGACACTTATATACCCATTTATTCTTCCATCGACCTTGAGATATACATATATAAAACATATTTAATTTTCAGAAAAACACACATTCACTGGATGATGTCATTTGAGATGTCATCAGTGATGTCATGAGTGATGTCACTGACCATGTCATGAGTGATGTAATATGTGACGTCATCAGCAGTGCATTGCGGGCGCGCGAGTTATAGTTAGCTGAACTAACAATAACGGGGGAATTTCTATGGTTTTGTACGATGGAAATGTCCAACTAACTATAATGCCCCTGAAACCTATGGTTTTTTTAGTGAATTTCTAAGGTTTTTTAAATGCTAATTTCTAACTATAACGTGCTTGAAACCTATGGTTTTTTCAGTGAATTTCTAAGGTTTTTTAAATGCTAATTTCTAACTATAACGTGCCTGAAACCTATGTTTTTTTCAGTGAATATATATATATTTATTATACTATGTATACATGTGAAAATGTCTCGGTCCCCTGTTTGCCTCGGTGGCACGGAAAAAATGGGTGGAACTGACGTCAGCACGCCGACGAGGTCCTCTTATGGCTCCGATGACGTCATACGGTGTCGCGAGCGGAGCCGTGCTCGTTGAGTGGGAGAGCTAGGAAAGAATTTCCGTGGAATGCTGGTGCAGGGGATATTCACCTAAGTGTTCAGGCTAATCCTTTGGGAGCAACTGTTTATGTTGCCACTCCAGAAACCGAAACCAGTGATCCGAGGGCAGAGGCCCTGCAGATGGCACACGAGGTGGGGTGCCCAGCCGTGTGCACCGGCGGGGCAGCGAAGTGACAAGCACCACAACCCACAAAAAGGCAACGAGGGCACTGAATAACACAGGATCTTCTCTTTGTATCTGGCAGGAACAACGAAGTTAAAATGCCCTAGTACCAAAATGTAGAATTAGATGCCGCTTCTGCCTCCCGTACCCTGGAGGCGGCACATGGGTCACGCGGTACGGTCATACTGCGGTGGGATGCACACTCGTTGACCTCTCATGGCACTGCTCCACACTTCAGGGAGAACGCTTTCCATTATCTGTTTTCTGATGACATGTCGCGCCGGCCCCGTCCAACAACAGAACTCCTTTAGATCCAAACAGACTCTTGCACTCTCTCACCGGAAGTGAAACCAGGCCACGCGGACACTTTCACAATACAACAGCCGGGAATGCACTTTTCGGTAAAAAAAACCACATTCCTTCCTCCTAATTAATCAAATAAACGTCTCACTGAAGAACAGGGGCCAGCTTCGATCGGTAAACAGCCGTTACAACAACTTTTTTACTTTGCGATACCATTACAACGCATGCATTACCACGCATGCGTTGTACATCACGAAGTCATTACTAAGCATTTTTTTAGAACGCATGGTCATTTACCACGCATGCCTTTACAATGAATTTTGTTGTAAAGGTATGTATGGTAAATGACCATGTGTTCTAAAAACATGTAGACGATCCATGTCGTTGTAAGGAAACAGAGGCTGTTCCGTTTCCTCACAACGACGTGCACCGCCCCTCAGAGATGACGTGAAGCAGGAACCATGAGGAGAGAGGAACCATGAGGAGTGAGAGGTAAGGGGGATTGGGCATGGGGTGGGGGTTTCTTTTCTAGGGTTTAGGGTAGTGCAGTGGTGTTTGGGTGGTGTAGGGGGTCGTGGGGGGGGTAGTGTTTTAGGGTTTAGGGTAGTGCAGTAGTGTAGGGGGTCGTGCTGGGGGTAGTGTTTTAGGGTTTAGGGTAGTGCAGTGGTGTATGGGTAGTGTAGGGGTCGTGCTGGGGTAGTGTTTTAGGGTTTAGGGTAGTGCAGTGGTGTTTGAGTAGTGTAGGGGGTCATGCTGGTGGTAGTGTTAGGGTTTAGGGTAGTGCAGTGGTGTTTGTGTAGTGTAGGGGGTCATGCTGGGGGTAGTGTTTTATGGTTTAGGGTAGTGCAGTGGTGTTTGGGTAGTGTAGGGGTCGTGCTGGGGGTAGATTTAGGGTTTAGGGTAGTGCAGTGGTGTTTGGGTAGTGTAGGGAGTCGTGCTGGGGGTAGTGTTTTAGGGTTTAGGGTAGTGCAGTGGTGTTTGTGTAGTGTAGGGGGTTGTGCTGGGGGTAGTGTTTTAGGGTTTATGTTAGTGCAGTGGTGTTTGGGTAGTGTAGGGGTAGTGCTAGGGTAGTGTTTTAGGGTTTAGGGCAGTGCAGTGGTGTTTTTGTAGTGAAGGGGTCATGCTGTGGGTAGTGTTTTAGGGTTTAGGGTAGTGGAGTCGTGTTTGTGTAGTGTAGGGGTCGTGTTTTAGGGTATAGGGTAGTGCAGTGGTGTTTGGGTAGTGTAGGGGGTCGTGTTGGGGGTAGTGTTTTAGGGTTTAGGGTAGTGCAGTGGTGTATGGGTAGTGTAGGGGTCGTGCTGGGGTAGTGTTTTAGGGTTTAAGGTAGTGCAGTGGTGTTTGAGTAGTGTAGGGGGTCATGCTGGTGGTAGTGTTTTAGGGTTTAGGGTAGTGCAGGGATGTTTGTGTAGTGTAGGGGTCATGCTGGGGGTAGATTTAGGGTTTAGGGTAGTGCAGTGGTGTTTGGGTAGTGCAGGGAGTCGTGCTGGGGGTAGTGTTTTAGGGTTTAGGGTAGTGCAGTGGTGTTTGGGTAGTGTAGGGGGTCGTGCTGGGGGTAGTGTTTTAGGGTTTAGGGTAGTGCAGTAGTGTAGGGGTCATGCTGGGGGTAGTGTTTTAGGGTTTAGGGTAGTACAGTGGTGTATGGGTAGTGTAGGGGGTCGTGCTGGGGTAGTGTTTTAGGGTTTAGGGTAGTGCAGTGGTGTTTGAGTAGTGTAGGGGTCATGCTGGTGGTAGTGTTTTAGGGTTTAGGGTAGTGCAGTGGCGTTTGTGTAGTGTAGGAGGTCATGCTGGGGGTAGTGTTTTATGGTTTAGGGTAGTGCAGTGGTGTTTGGGTAGTGTAGGGGTCGTGCTGGGGGTAGATTTAGGGTTTAGGGTAGTGCAGTGGTGTTGGGTAGTGTAGGGAGTTGTGCTGGGGGTAGTGTTTTAGGGTTTAGGGTAGTGCAGTGGTGTTTGTGTAGTGTAGGGGGTCATGCTGGGAGTAGTGTTTTATGGTTTAGGGTAGTGCAGTGGTGTTAGGGTAGTGTAGGGGTTGTGCTGGGGGTAGATTTGGGGTTTAGGGTAGTGCAGTGGTGTTGGGTAGTGTAGGGAGTCGTGCTGGGGGTAGTGTTTTAGGGTTTATGTTAGTGCAGTGGTGTTTATGTAGTGAAGGGGTCATGCTGTGGGTAGTGTTTTAGGGTTTAGGGTAGTGCAGTCGTGTTTGTGTAGTGTAGGGGGTCGTGTTTTAGGGTATAGGGTAGTGCAGTGGTGTTTGGGTAGTGTAGGGGGTCATGCTGGGGTTAGTGTTTTAGGGTTTAGGGTAGTGCAGTGGTATTTGGGTAGTGTAGGGGGTCGTGCTGGGGGTAGTGTTTTAGGGTTTAGGGTAGTGCAGTGGTGTTTGTGTAGTGTGGGAGGTCATGCTGGGGGTATATTTAGGGTTTAGTGTAGTGCAGTGGTGTTTGGGTAGTGTAGGGAGTCGTGCTGGTGGTAGTGTTTTAGGGTTTAGGGTAGTGCAGTTATGTTTGGGTAGTGTAGGTTGTCGTGCTGGGGGTAGTGTTTTAGCACTAATTTTTCTTTCTACAGCACTAACCATAATTTCTATGACAAAATGAACCCCCTCATTTTGTTCCTTTTTAAATTAAATGTTTTAAGAGTTACCAGTTTATTTCAATCAAGATGGCTTCAGGTGTGCCATAATTTTGTCATAAGTAAGGCTGTTAGCACTCTAGTTGTTCTTTAGAACACTCTGGGAAGCTGCAGTAGAACACAAAGGCATCAACTGACAGGCTGCTCCTGTTGAAATATAACAGGAAGATATTTGAGATCTCACTTAAAACATGTCCTAATTTTTCTTTCTACAGCACTAACCATAATTTCTATGACAAAATGAACCCCATCATTTTGTTCCTTTTTAAATTAAATGTTTTAAGTGGTACCAGTTTATTCCAATCAAGATGGCTTCAGGTGTGCCATACTTTTGTCATAAGTAAGGCTGTTAGCACTCTAGTTGTTCTTTAGAACACTCTGGGAAGCTGCAGTAGAACACAGAGGCATCAACTGACAGGCTGCTCCTGTTGAAATATAACAGGAAGATATTTGAGATCTCACTTAAAACATGTCCTAATTTTTCTTTCTACAGCACTAACCATAATTTCTATGACAAAACGAACCCCCTCATTGTGTTCCTTTTTAAATTAAATGTTTTAAGTGGTACCAGTTTATTCCAATCAAGATGGCTTCAGGTGTGCCATACTTTTGTCATAAGTAAGGCTGTTAGCACTCTAGTTGTTCTTTAGAACATTCTGGGAAGCTGCAGTAGAACACAAAGGCATCAACTGACAGGCTGCTCCTGTTGAAATATAACAGGAAGATATTTGAGATCACACTTGAAACAAGTCCTAATTTTTCTTTCTACAGCACTAACCATAATTTCTATGACAAAATGAACCCCATCATTTTGTTCCTTTTTAAATTAAATGTTTTAAGTGTTACCAGTTTATTCCAATCAAGATGGCTTCAGGTGTGCCATACTTTTGTCATAAGTAAGGCTGTTAGCACTCTAGTTGTTCTTTAGAACACTCTGGGAAGCTGCAGTAGAACACAAAGGAATCAACTGACAGTCTCTGCCCTTGTTGGATGTACATGTTTTACTGAGAATGCCAGACTTCATTCTCACATGACTGAGAAAGATAATGTGAATTTACAGAAAATATGCTCTCATTTTAGCTTCTGGAGCACCTTCCAAAACTGTATGGGACAAGCATGTGAAAATAGTTTTCTCTCAAACATGATTCATGATATCCCAGCAGAAGGTTTTTCACAGGGTAAAATCACCTTAGAACACACCACAATTCCTGAAATTAGTATGGTACCATCAACAAATGAATTCTAATGTAACTAAAGTCTGTTATCACCCTTTATAGTTCTCCTTTTGGTAACCCTCAAAATCTTCGATTCACTACAATGCATTTCAATGGGGTACTATCATTTATATTGGTCCCAAGTTGGCTGCCAGCAATTCCAGGATGAAGTGCTGACAGCCAATCAGATCTCACGATGACATGTGTGGTTAGGCTCCGCCCAGATATATATGTGTTTTCTTTTTCAAATTTCTCAGAAACTACTGAACGGATTTACACCATTTAAGCAAAAGGCATGACACTGAACCAAGGGCTACCTCTTTGCCAAATTTGGTGTAATTCCGTTCAGCAGTTCGGGCTTTAGCTGCGATGAAAGGTCCCTATGGAAAAATGAATGGGGAAAACACGTTTTGGGACCCCCCTTTTTTCTTGGTCCCCGCTTTACGAATCACCACGAGACTTTCAGGATTGGAGCGGACCGGAGCGCCCCAACAAGTTGGAAACTTTCGCGAAGATTCGTCAACCGGCGCCAACGTTATTGCAAATAGAATGTTGCAGATTTCCTATGGAAAATAGGTCCTAACTATAACTATCTACTGGCGACCGCCAGTAGATAATATATATATATATATATATATATATATATATATATATATATATATATATATTTGTGTACATACACACAAAAAAACAAAGGCTAGTGTGATGATATAGTTAAGTGAAAATTTAAGTTAAAAAAAACACAATTTTAAACTAAAGAAAACACCAAAATTCACCAGTTATGGTTAACTGAAGAGACTATAACTTGCCACGGTAAGCTCACGGTAATCTTGTGGCGATTTTGCACTGCCCCAGAAATATTTTGTGGGGGCCGTGATGAGTAACATGACAGTACCGCAAGTCCGTGGCAAGGCAATTTTTTACTTTGACCCCGTCGGCTAGGGACTCAGGGTACCGCTACCCTGCTCCCTGATGCCTTTGTTTCCTAAAATGGCATCCATAATCAATCAATCAGGGTTGGTAAAGTGCAGCTACTCACCTGTGAGGGTCTCAAGGCACTGGGCACTCCTTTGAGGGCTGGGATCAATCGAAGAGCCAGTCTTAAGGTTCTTCCTGAACTGAAGCAGTGTAGGGGGAGGTCATTCCAGGCATTGGCTGCGATGTAGGAAAAGGACTTTCCTCCCATTCCAGTCTTGTAGATGCATGGAATGATGGCCAGAGAGAGGTCAGCTGATCAGAGGTGTCTCTTGGGTGCTTGGAAGGAGAGGCTGTGTTCAGGTATGCTGGTCCGATGTTGTGGAGGGCCTTGTATGCGTGGGTGAGGAGCTTGAAGGTTATTCTTCTTTTGATGAGGAGCCAGTGGAGATGGCAGAGGTGTTGGGTGATGTGGTTGTGACCAGGGATGACTAGGATCAGTCTGGCTGCAGCGTTCGGGACGGTCTGGAGTTTGCGAAGCAATTTCTTGTTGCTTCCTGCGTAGAGAGCATTGCCGTACACCAGTTTGCTATTGATGAGGGCATGCGTGACCGTTATTCTGGACTTGGATGGGATTCATTTGAACGTTTTTTGGAGTATGTGGAGGGTGTTGAAACAGGCAGAGGATACGGCGTTGATCTGGCGGTTCATCGTGAGCGATGAGTCTAGTATGATGCCAAGGTATTGTGGGTGGTCTGTCGGGGTGGTGGGTTACCGAGGGCAAGGGGCTACCATGTGCCATCCAATGCAGAGTGGGTGGAGCCAAGGATGAGGACTTTTGTTTTCTCACAGTTGAGTTTCAGGCAGCTCTTTTACATCCAGCTGGCGATGGCTATCAACCCTTCTTGGAAGTTGTGACTGGTGATGTTGGGTTCTTTGGTGAGGCAGAGGATGAGCTGGGTGTCGTCAGCATAGGAGACGGTGTTGAGCCCATGGTTTTTGACGATGGTTACGAGGGGTGCCATGTAGATGTTGAAGAGGGTGGGGCTGAGGGAGGATCCCTGGGGCACTCCACATCTGGTCTCTGTTGGTTCCTAGAGGTAGGGCGGGAGTCTGACTCACTGGGTTCTGCCTGTGAGAAATGAGCATATCCAGTCAAGGGACTTTCTGAGGATGCTGGCATCATGGAGTCTGGTGGCTAGTGTGCGGTGGGAGACAGTGTTGTAGGCAGCCGAGAGGTCCAGGAGGATGAGGGCAGCTGTTTGGCCCTGGTCATGGAGGGAGCGGATGTCGTCGGTGGCGGTAAGTAGGGCGGTCTTGGTGCTGTAGTTGCTGTGGAATCCAGATTGGGAGATGTCCAGGACGTTGTTGACTTCGATGAAGTTTGCTAGCTGGGTGTTGACGGCCTTTTCAATGACCTTGGATGCGAATGGAAGCAGGGAGATGGGCCTGAAGTTCTCGAGGTCCATCGGGTCTGCGGAGGGTTTCTTCAGGAGGTGGTTGACTTCGGCGTGTTTCCAGTCATCAGGGAATGTTGCCGTTTCGGGGGAGAAATTGATCGTTTGGCGTAGTTCGGGTGCAATTGCTGTGGCGGCTCTGTGGAAGATGTGGGGTGGGCAGGGGTCTGAGGGTGCTCCAGAGTGGATGCTCTTCATGGTCTCTAAGGTGTCTTCTGTCGTGAGTGGGGTCCAAGTGAGCAGGGACTATTGGGTGGCGTCGCTGGGGAGGGGAGCTGGAAGGTGCGGAGGTCTTGGTTGTCAAAGTCATTGTAGATCATCTTAATCGTGAGGTGAAAAAAGGTGCTGAGTCTGTAGAGGTCTTGGGAGGGTGGGAGGTCTGTTGTTTCACTGCAGGGTTTGGCAAATTCCTTGATGATGGAGAAGAGTTCTTTGGTGTTGTGGGCATTAGTGAGGATTCTGTCTTATAGGAATTCCTTCTTTGTGGATTTGATGAGTTGGTGGTGCTGCTGTGGTGGCTGCTCTGTAGGCGGTGCATGTTTCTGGGGTTTTGTTGCTCCTTCATGTCTTTTCGAGTCATCAGCAGGAGCACTTGGATTCTTGGAGCACAGGAGTGAACCAGCTTACTTTCTTGATGTGTCGTCCTGTGGTTTTCTTGAGGGGGCGAGTGTGTCGGCGCAGTTTGTGATCCAGTGGTGGAGGTTTGCTTGCTGCAGTGTTAGCGTCTTGCTTAGTTGGTGGTGGGGGTGCTGATGAGGGTGGAGGTAAGCTGGTCTTTGGTGACTTTGTTCCAGCTTCTACGGGCAAGGCTCTGGGTGTGCTTGTGTACGGTGGGATTTCTGAAGGTGAAGTGGATACAGTGGTGGTCTGTCCAGAGAAGTTCCGTGGTGTGGCTGTTGGAGACGCTGTTTCCTTCTGCCCAGACAGGGTTGAGTGTGTGCCCCGCTGTGTGCATTGGGGCAGTGAGAAGTTGCTTCAATCCTATGTTGGCGAGGTTCTCTAGGAGGGTGGTGGTGTTGGGGACATTGTGGTTATCCAGGTGGAAGTTTAGGTCTCCGAGTAGGATGTAGTCTATGGAGGCTAGGGCGTGGGGTGCGATGAGGTCGGCGATGCTGTCGGTGAAAGGAGTGTGGGGGCCGGAGGCCTGTAAATGAGGGTTCCGCAGAGAGTTGGTTTTTAGGTTGGTTTGGATCTGGAAGTGTAGATGCTCCATGAGGGTCGTGGTGTCATCCGGGCCGGTGGTTGTCATGTGGAGGGTGCTTTTGTGGACGATGGCGATGCCTCCTCCTGGGCGGATGGGCAGTCTTTCCGCAGGATCTTGTATCCGTCGGGAATGGTGGTGGCAATGTTAGTCACAGAGTTGGCGTTGGTCCAGGTTTCTGTGAGGAAGGCGACGTCGGGTACGTGGGTGTTGAGTAGGTCTGAGATTTCTATGGCATGCTTGTGTAGGGAGCTCACATTGAGGAGGATGCAGTTCAGGGGCTGTGTGGTCCGGAAGGCTGGGGGCTGCAGCAGGGTTCCAGAGGTGGGTAAAGGTGCAGCGGCAATGACAATAGGAGATTGGGCCTTGGGTGTTGCTCGGCGTCGAAAGCTGGCAGTTGTTGCTGCATCCGGGGTTGAGGGCGTGGAGGGTGCTGGAGTCGTAGCGGAGGTGGGTCGGAGGACATAACATTCTCTTCATGTTGTTAGCCAATTACAGCCCTCAGTCTCACATGACCAGTCCCAGTCCAATAGGAGATCCCAATCAGGGTGCTTCATTTTTTGTTTTATCCTCAGTACTCCCTAGGTACTCCGTCTGTAGTACCACCTCACTAGATATCTATACATTTTGAAGCTTGAACAGATTTTCACCAAATCACAAAAAGCATACTTTCTGTGTAAAGATCTAGCTTTCTGCCAAATTTGGTGTCAGCTTGTAGCATTGTCTAGAGTTCCTGTGGGACACTGCATGGTGAAAATGTATTTTGGGACCACCCCTTTTCCTCCGCCCCGCATGACAGATCATATTGAAACTTTTCTGAAAGGAGTTGAGGTGAATGAACATTTGTTTTGGTAAGTTTCATGAAGATTCGTTAAACGATGGCAAAATTATTAGCAAAACAAAAAATCTATTTCCAATGAAGCTCAGACCTAACTATAACTACACAAACACCTTGACAAAGAAATATCAGGAGGTGTGCACTCCAGTGACAGGTGAAGTTTATTTTAAGACAGCGGACAGTTACAGAGTCCTTGATAATGACCGTGCAGTAATGGTTAGGTTTGAGGTTCCATTAAAAAGGCACATTTTGCTTTTGTTGGTCTTAGCCACTATTCTGCATGAAATATTCCATTCAATTAGCGGAACTGGCTAGGTTTCCGTATTTTATGTTGGAAACATGTACCTCTTTTGGCCCTTGGTAATTAGCGAACACATATACTTCACGGACCAGACTTTTGGTTTGCGGACCCTAAACAGGAAGCGTTGTTCCCACAGTCAATATTGTGGGTGTGGAACTTTTTGTTTAGGATCTATGGAGCCAAAGACAGGGCCACAGATATTGAAAACCTTAACAAAAGAAGGGATTTTATTGGTGCAAGCTTAAATAACCTTCCATAAGAAAAGAGTGCCTAGTTCTTTAAAACTAGAACCTGCTTTTAAATGCACATGGAAACTATTTGTCCTTTTGAAAAGGATCAAACAGGACCAGATAACAATTATTGTGTATCTCCTTTCTGGTCACTGAGGGACCCTGTTTTGTTTTATTTGACATTTGTCCCCTGTTTTGCTGTGGGTCCAGGGTCTGCTTCAAACTGGATTTTAGTGTTAGATGTAGGAGGACACTGGCTATCTTGGCATGGCCTTGGCATATAGCATTTTGTACCTTTTCGCAGTAAGGCACAAGGGAGCTACTGAAAAGTAGGGCTGCCCTTGTGAACTTTTACCCAATGACTAGGGTGTACAAAAGGGTCACTTCCATACATTAGCTGGTGCCAGGCATAAATATGAAATCCCCTGGATGCCCCCAAAGAACACTCTCTGGACCTGTGGAAGATCATAAGAAGACTGGACCTGCTGTATGTGACCTGAGAGGAGCCCTAAAGGACTGTATATGTTCCCTTTTGTACTCAGGACAAAGAAGTAGACTCCAAGTGTCAGTTGGCTGACCTCCTGTGTGGCTACAGGGAGACAACAAACTTCAAGAGACCTTTTTCCTAAAGGACCCTGCTAACAAGTAGCAACTGGTCCTGGACCGGACTTTGTCGTTGGCCTCTTCCGGGGACCCCTCTGATTGTCTTCGTGCCTCCTCTTAGGTGCCTTAGAAGTGTACTCCAGAAACAACTTTGAAAAAGTTTCTGCTTCGGGACCCACTAGAAAAGTTATCCAACCGGCAGTTCCACTGCGTCAGATTGAATTTCAGCTTTGTCCCAGTCAAGGCTCCCAGCACCTCAGAAAAAAACAACTAAGTCCAGTTTTGTGTTGGAATTAAGCACATTTTCAGTGAGAAAACTTGAAGGCTCCAGTGCTTACAGAGGATTTTTCTTCTCAAAAAATGACAAAGTCCCTTTCTGCATTGGGATTTAGAAGTCATGTCAATGCTTTTCTTAAAATAAAAGCGAGAAAATCTCTTTCTGAAGTGGTACTTAGAAACGTATATGAACCTAATGACTTCCATACTTTTTCCGGACCAATCCACTTGTATCTGACCAGGGCTCCAACAAGGTCAGTCACAGATCACGCCTGGGTTCCAGTCTACTTCTCCTATAGACTATCATTGGCACTTTCTGCTTTTTGATGCTATTTCTACTAAAAACGTTAGTTCCAACTTTTGGATTTTTACTGTATTGGCATCATTTTGTTTAATAAATACTACTCTATTTTTCAAATTTGCTTTCAGATTTTTATTGTTTGGTGTTTTGAATTTATGACAGTGTGGTGTCATTCCGGACACATTTGTGAGAAGGGGGAGCAAGATGGCGGCCGAGTGAGCTGAGTCGGCCGTAGGTGTCTCCCGATGTGATGGTGAAATCAAACTAAGAGACATACGATGAGAGGCTAAAAAAAATGTCGAACGCCCAAGCAGGAAACTTAAGAATAAGCGGCTGTGCCGAAACCGGCCGAACTTTACCTGACTTGCAGCGCTGGGTTGCGGTGCTGGTGGAGGTCGCGGAGCAGCTGATTGCCGGCTGTAGAGGCTTCGAGCGGGAACTGACCCAAATCCCGATGTGGTGCAGGGGATCCTCAACTTGTCCAGGAAACATGGGTCCAAAAGCGGGCGCAAAAGGCAGAGGTGCAGCGCTCCATACCGGCCCCCAGGAATCCACCCAAAGATGCGCAGTGGAAACCGAGTCGGTTCCCGTCACAGCCCAGGGATGCAGACAGAGGATCAGAGAGGAGAATCCCTCTGACAGGAAGGGGAGGGGCGCGCAGCCCCAGCCGCATCGTACCGCCGTTTCAGTCATCGAGTTGCTCAGAGGAGCAGGGAGCTGCTCCATAGCTCAAGGAGTGGATCAGGGGAGTGAGCAGACTGAGACTGAGACTTTCGGTGAAGTAAGTGGGCAGGTCCCAACGCCGGCCGGTAAGGATCAAGGGGATGTTGGGGAGGGGTCTGTGGAGGCCGAGACACTGGGTAACCACATCCAAGAGCGGCTGGAAGTTGTAAGTGGGAATTTGAACAATGAGCATTTACAGCAGGAGGAAGTGATGGGCCGAGATCGGGAAGAAGGGGTGGCAGTGCAGATTGAAGATCCTTCTGCAATGCAGATATTGAGGGAAAAGGCCAAGACACAGGGGTCACCTTGACAGGCCTGGAGGGAATAGGCCAGCCGGCGGCCCGTTTAAGAGAAGAAAATCCTACCAAGAAACCAAAGACCTTTGGGGGAAAAAGGGGCTCAAAACGGGCCTGACTGATCTATCGGGGACAGCTGAATGGAACCCCCCCATTCAAGAGCCTAGGGGGAAGTTAAAACCCGAGGGTCTCTCTAGGATCCATAGAACCCCGCAGGATCGCAGGGAAAGAGATATTGACTCAGAGGCGAACGACTATTTCTCATTATCTGATGCCACATGGTCAGGCTTGGGGTCAGATTCTGGGTCCAACACAGAATCAAGTGAGGAGAGCGGCGCACTTGGCATGGGCACAGGAGGCAAGGGCACTATCGTAACGACACGGAAGACGCACTCCAGAGTGGGTAGAATTGATAATCAAAGACAAAAGGATCTGAGATGGGATTACTCCCTTGGAGATCAATTGATGGGGGATAGCAATAAATCTCACAGTGAAGAACTCTCTGTGGCACCCCCAACTCTGGAATCCATTCTGCAGTGTGTGGTAGCACACCGAGACGAATCTCGTCTGAAGAGTAAAATATCTCAGAATGCTTCCCGTAAACTACAAGGGGCGATAAGGAAGGTTGCAAGAACCTGTAAGGACATAAGCGATCGGATGACTGAGATAGAGTCAAGAACGGCTTCTTTGGAGTCGGAGGTAGCAGGATCAAAGGGACAAGTAGAAGCCCATGAAGCACAACTCGTGGACATCCAGTGGAAGCTGGAAGAGAGTGAAAATCGTCAAAGAAGGAATAATTTGCGATTACTGGGTATTCCGGAGGGAAAGGAGAGGTCGGATGCACGGTCATACATGGTCCAGATGCTGCAGAAATCCTTTCCAGAATTGGAAGGCTGGAACTGGCAGCAGGAAATACAAAGGGCGCATCGAGTACCGTTTACTATCCGACTGTCAGTTCGCCCAGACGCTAAACCAAGGGCATTTCTGGTCTATTTTGGAAATTATTTAGTGAGGCAAAATGTGTTTGAAAAGGCAAGACCAGAAGCACAACGTACTGTGGATGGGTTCTCATTTTTCACTAGACCAGACTTTTGCCTTATTACCGTGGAACGACGCTGGCGTCTGCGTCAGATGATTAAGTATTTTCAGGACAAAGGCGCACAGGCCTTTCTTCTAAACCCAGCCCGACTAAAAGTAATTTGGAATGATCAAACTAGATTCTTCACGTCGGAGATCAAGGCGAAGGAGTTTTTAGACGCAGGGGGGAGATGACTTTTCTTTCTGATGGGGCCTTCTTTTTCTTTCCTCTTTCCCGTCAAGTATGTCTAAGGCATAGAAATTACCCAAAGGGGTTCAAGAGGAATCTAGATTAGATTGGATTAAATAGGGCTCTAAGTATATAGCGATAAGTAGCTGTTTTTTTTTACATTTTGGGTGTCCTTTTTTGTATCTTTTCCCTTTCTTTTGAGTGAGGTGACATCAAGGGCTGAGGGGGTTCACAAGGGCACACATATGCATAACACATATACGTATCACACATACGTCACCATCGGGAGGGTACCACCGTTCATCAACCACAGACCTAGGTAGGTCTGTTGCTTCATAAAGCAGGGAGGGAGGGCGGGGGGTGAGGGGGAGGGGGGAGGAGAGGGAGTGGGGGAGGAGGGGGGCAAAAAATTCAGAAAGAGCAGAGGAATGCTGTAGTCGGATTGGCACTAAGATGAAGGTATGGTTCAAGGGGCAACCCAGGTATCAAACAAACTATAGACATGGGTAGGCTGAGTATTTGTTCAGTAAATATCGGGGCTTGAATGACAGGGGTAAGAGAGACAGGTCAGCAGAGGTGTTACGAACATTGGGTGCTGATATCATATGTCAACAAGAAACCCATATTCCATGGCAAAAGAGAGGGCTTAATGTTATCCCAGGGTATACCCAGGTAATCAGTTCATTACAGACTACCACGACTAGAGGAGTCACAATACATATCTCTAATCGGATGCACCAATTGAGCAAACTCTATCGGATAAATGGGGAAGGTGGGCCATTGCTTCATTATCTAGTGGATTAACATTATGTACGATCTATAGGTCGAATTTTGATGACCCAGACTTGCTGTCAGAACTAGAGCTTGAACTAGCTTCCTGGCCATCCCCGCTTATAATTTGTGGTGATTTTAATATCCATCTAGAAACACATGACCCCCCTTGGGGAGGGTATCAGGGGAGGAAGCCACAAGTTTTTAAAGCTTTAAAAGCTCTAGTGGACAGTCATGGATTAGTGGATATGTGGGCTTATAAAAAATCTGGGGACACAGGGTATACCTATTTTTCATGCCTCCGCCTCTCTTAAAGAGGTAGCTAACATAAGGAAATTACCTAAGGTCCTGTCGGATCACAACCCACTGATGTTGGAAATTGAGGCTCAGGGGCACGAGAGATCTTTCACAAAATGGTCCTTCGATAGAAAACTTTTGGCCACTGAGGGATTTATAGAACACATCAGGGGGTGGACTAGGCAATTTTATGATATGAATAGATTCAGCACATCGAGAGAAATTGTATGGGACGCGTTCAAAGCAGGGCTTAGGGGGGAGATCATTAGCTACATGGGGCATCATAGGAAAGAACAGAGAGAGGTAATACAGCAACTTACCGTGGAGCTTTCTAAATATGAGGAAGAGCATATGGCAGCTATTGGCAGAAGGCAGGAGGAATTACAAAATCAATTAGAATTAAAAGTTATAAGTACTAAGGCTAAAATTAACGGAATTTACAACAACAAAATTGCCGAAATATTCCAAACTCGGGCCAGGGATAATTATGAATATGGGGAGATGACAGGGAAACATTTGGCACTCCGATTGAAACAGAGGGCGGCAGAAAACAATATTTCAAGGTTAAAGAGGAAGGATGGTAAAATTGTGACAGAGCCCCAAGATATTGTAAAAACATTCGCTGAATTTTACGAGGACTTGTATAGCTCCAGGGACAGTTCGTTAACAACAGTAGGTATGGGAACCAATATCATGCCCCCAATTATCCAAGAACTGGAAGAAGACATTTCATTGAATGAGGTTATCGAGGCACTCCAGGCAATGGCGTATGGTAAGGCAGACGGCCCAGATGGGATCCCAATGGAGATCTATAAAGCTCTACAGATGGAGCTGGCTCCCCTGTTGCTAGACCTGTTCCTGGCGGTGCAGCAGAAGGGGAGTCCGCCCCAATCCTGGCAGGAGACTAACATTGTCATCTTTTTGAAAAAGGGAAAACCTGCTGAGGATCCAGCCTCGTATAGACCTATTTCCCTGATAAATGCTGACGAGAAACTTTATTCCAAAATTATAGCGCTTAGATTAGCAAAAATAATCGCCTCTTTGGTTAGCCCATGGCAGCATGGTTTTATTCCAGGCAGAGGAACGACGGACCATGTCCGACGTGTAATATCATTATTCGACATAGTGGAAGCTGCAGGGGAGCAGATGTCCCTAATATTACTGGATGCACAAAAAGCTTTTGATCAGGTCGAGTGGGCATACCTGTGGCATAATTTAAGATCTAATGGCTTTGGCCCTCGCATATTGACTGCTCTAAGGGCAATGTATGTACAATCTTATGCAAAAATACAGCTGATGGGGAGGGAATCGGAAAGGATCAAGATTGCACGTGGCACAAGTCAGGGCTGCCCCTGCTCCCCTATCCTTTTTGCGCTCTATATTGACCCTTTAATCAGATCAATGCTAAACGATCAGGCTATTAAACCGGTAGTGGTCAGGGATATAACACCAAAGTGTTAGCCTAGGCTGACGATATTGTAGTCGTCACCCCGACCCACTGGAAGCCTTAGGAAGGATCGAAGTCCTGGCGTCTGAATTTGGGAGGCAGTCGGGGTATGGTTTAAACGCCAATAAAACTAAGATCGTCTGCTCCAAATCCACTCTGTATCAAGATCCACGGAGGACGGAGGTAGCTACATACTTAGGGATAAACATAGCTGCGGAGGTTGGGACTATCTGGGATATCAACTCGGCGCCTCTTATAAAGAAGATAGGTGATGACCTAAAAAGAATGGACAATTTACACCTTTCCATTATAGGAAGAGGAAACATCCTAAAGATGACAATGTTTCTCAAACTTTTTTATTTATTTAGATGTATACCACTGGAACCATCAAATGTGTTTTTTTTAAAAATAGAAGGGATTTTTTCACAATTTATTTGGGGGTATAAAAAGATTAGGAGATCATTGAAGCTGATGACTTTACCACAAAATCGAGGGGGATTGGCTGTCCCTCACATGTTATATTACTACTGGGCTATAACACTGCAGCAAATGACCAGTCTTTTAAAACCTAAAATATGGTCTGAACCAACGCTGGGAGATCAAGATAGGGAGACTCCCCCCTCTATTTACGAGCTTGCCATAGGGTTTGCAGCACCAGGAATTGTACTGAGGCAGCTGGAGGGGAGTTATTATAAGAAAACGCGCTTCAAATCCCTAAGAGCAGCCTGGAACGTTTGGAGCAAAGTTAGTAAGTTTATGAAAATCCCAAAGGTCCAGAGATATTTACTGTTATGGCGATCGTCAATCTTTCCGTCTTCACTCAACGACATAATAGGTAGAACCTGGCAACAGGCTGGAATAAATAATTTAGGAGATATTTTTAATCAGAATGGGGTAATGTCATTCGGAGAACTCCAGGAACAATATGGGGTAGACCCTAGGACACTCTTTAAGTATATACAAATCAGGGAGACAATCAAACCAGTTGTGTTGCAGCTCACTAGCCTGGCTAGAATTCCACTGTTAGAATGTTTAGTGTATAGTCAGCCCCGTGTTAAAGATCTGTATTCTATATTGATGAATGCTAATCAAGATGACATAGCCAGGTCAGAAAGCTCATGGGCAGTGAAGCTTGGGAATCAGGATGTGGATATGTGTAGATCTTTAAATTTGTCTAAAAGGATATTTCTATCTGCTAACCTCAAAGCCCAACATTTTAAAACAGTATTTAGACTATATTTTACGCCGGCAAAATTGTTCGCTTGGGGGAAAAGGGAAACCAACTGCTGCCCAAGATGCGGACAAGGTCCGGCTGATATGGTTCACATGTTTTCCTGTTGCAGCAAACTGATTGTTTTGAAACAGGGGATAGAAACCTTCTTGAATCAAATCACAGGGCGGCCAGTCCCATTAACTTCAACAATGGTGCTACTTGGCTTTGACGAAAGCTTGCAGATGGAATTGACCCAAGTATATTTCTGTTTTATGGTAACAGCCATTCTCCGTATAATGATCGCATCAAAATGGAAAGATGTAGACCCGCCGACATTTCAGGAGTGGTATGCTAGACTTTATCATGTGTACAATCTGGAGAAGGCATTGTATAAATGTAAAAGGGAGGAGAGCGAAGAAAAGGGGTCGCCAAGTATGGGGGCTTCTGATGGAGTAAGATGGGAATTAGGAAAATAGAACTAATAAGCTTAGCTGAAAGGTGTTTTCGTTTTTTAGCTAGCCTTGTGTATATCTCCGTCTTTAAACATTCGTTTTTCTTTTTTGTTTTCTTTTCTTGCCTCCCTCCTCTGTGTAAAATAGGTAGGATAAACTAAATGGCTGGAATAATTATATATGAGTGTATTGTATAGATGGATAACCGATGAATTGTACCTGGTCATTATGTGTTGATTTTTGGATTAATTGAATTTACTGCTTTTCTGAATTGAAAAAATAAATAAATAAATAAAAAATAAAAAATGAATTTATGACAGTGTTTGTGTTTTTTAGTTGAAGCTGTTTTGGCACTGCATAAATACCTTACGCATAGCCCAAATACTATTGGTGAATTGGTTGTGGATTAGGTGAAGTATGGAAAATAGCCTTGTTCCTTCGAGATCTGCATACTATTGTGGGGGTATACACTGGGCCACTGGAATTATATGACATGGGAGGGTCAAATTATGCAGCAGGTTTGAGTAATCTATCTGGCATGGAAGGACAAAGTATTCGGCATAATGCGACACATTTTGTGATACTATTACTTCATTATTTTGTCATTTATAAACTTGTTAACACTGTCTAGGCATTAGTTGAACCTCCTTAGTGTCATATTTACACCCAAATATAGCAATAAGCAACATAAAGATGACCAGTCAACATTTGCAAAGGGCCTTCCTTTGCACAGCCACACGTGTCACTGCGTTTTTAGTAACTTTTGAATCGTTTGTGCTATAAACAATTATTTTTGTTAAAATCAGCAGGTTATTTGGCAGATGCTGGTTTATGTGGCAAATGCTGCAATTCTAAAGCTGTGCAAAAACCGGCGCGGCCACACATTCGCATAATTGCAGAGGCCCTGGGTATACAGTAAGCATGGAAAAGGGTGAATGAGACAAGAGAGAGAGACACTGGAAATCATCACATGCCTGGTCATGTAGCTGGGATTGATCTGCAGTACCAGTGAACTAATTTCTGCTGTCAGTCTCTGTATATCCACTCTCTATTACAATGTGAAACTCTAACCCACGTCATTTATGTATGCACTATCTTTGATAAGAATATACCATGCAGCAGCACTTCTGTGCTAATATACTTCCATGGGGGTTTTCAGTAGTGTATAACTTACACGGTTGATTCCTTATAAAGTACACAGTAGAATAGAGATCCATAATAATTGGACGACTCTTGTGAAGAAAACAAGAGCTACAGAGTTGGCAACTCCATGAATGATTTATTTAGAAATAATCCTATGCTGTTGGTAATTCCTATGGACAACTTCTTTAGATATAATTCTATGCTGCATCCTCACAACAGCTTTAAAACCACCCCAGTTGTTAACTATAAAAGCATCTAAAAATGATCAAAAGTAAAATACAATCCTCAAAAAGGAATATAACAGCTTAAAGAAATTAATTTTCGACAATAAGTAATTATTAACTCTCCATCTCACGTTCTTTTATCCAAATCGGATACATTAAATATAGCCAATATTGCAGCATGATCAGATATAAAATAGATCTCATTTCAGCACTTTGCAAACACAAAAAAAGAGATCTACTAAAGGGTAGGTGTATTTATATTTTCTGTCAAGGGCAGAGATGCCATTAATGCCACCAGCCATGACTATTGCCATTCTGCATTTGTTTAACCTTTATCTAGCTCCCAAAAGAAGGAACAGATTTAACTGGATTACATAAATTCAATAAAGGAAAAAAAACACATTATTTTTAGAATATCATCTATCATCCACTATATTCCAGAATCATCATGCTACTGTGTAATGCCCTCCAAATGTAATGACTTATGTATGACAACACCACCTCAAATAATTAGGACATTACAAAAAGGGCTGTGGGAGTAGGGTGAGGAAGTATGCTTAGGTGAGTTGGTCCTATATTGTGCACTACACAACACATGCCCAGTTTACCTAAACAGCCGCGTACAGTTCCACCAACCCTCCAGGCGCCTCCACTCAACCAAACTCTCACTACTGCACATACCACACATACGAAAAAGTACAGCAGGAGGTCGTGCCTTCTCCTACATTGCACCTAAGGCATGAAACGACCTCCCACACCACATAAGGACCTCCTCTTCGCTTCTGGATTTCCGCAAGAGGCTGTAGAGCTGGGTCTTCGAATAAAGCCCTGGGGCTGGCCATACTGGCTTACGAACATTAGGATACCCTCATTGGTGACATGGCACTATAAAATACATATAATATAACATAACATCTGATGAGATTAACCTCCCCTCATATAAGACACTCTGTAGCAAAAACTGACTGCCTCTGCATCAAAGTTTCAAGATATCAAATATTTTTTAACAATGTAAAATGTAAGACTTTTAGGGTGCCTATGTCAGAATAGGCGCTTTGGTGTGAAAACCTAAAAGCAGTAGGGAAAACCGGATGTGTGCAATTACAGGGAAACCCAGCTCTCAATATAGTACTCACAACTGTAATGGAGAGACAAAGGTACCTGGAAGCTAAACCAGTTTTTGGGCAGGATGTTTATATTTATTTCGCATAATACCACTTGGAATATGGGATTGCTCCAAAACAAAGCTTTTTTAGATACCTCCAATTAAGATATTACTTTGCTGGATGTACCAAAGTGAGAAAGGAGACTATTTGGTTTTGGATTTGACCGACATCCCAAGAGGGGCTGCAGAACTCACACGTAAAGTGCATTGCTTGAGACGATCACTCTCGATAATGCAAAAGTAGATTGCAATAGCAAGATCTGTGACTGGTGTTAACTGAGGGAGTGTAGTACAAACTGAATTTGAATATGCATCAAATCCTCATATAGTCCGATTTATGTTGTATGCTATACTTTTCACTGTATAGCTTATATCATACTCCAGCCTAATTACATATGATTTTTGCAAAGTATTGCAATCAATGTACAAGATATAAAGAAACTGCACATACTTGAATGCAAGTTATGTGGCATTGTTCTCAAATTAAATACCTTTGGGTCAAGGTCTTTAGTTATGTGAATCTATCCTTGGATACGAAATTAGAGAGGAACCGTGAGTGGCCATCACAGGGGGTGGAAACGTGCGGATTAAATCCAGCAGAAAGAATTCCATTTTCTTTGGCTCACTTAAACTCTAACCACTTATTGACGGTTAATAGAGAGACACAATATCACCAATGCCGAAAAACTAGGGGGCCCATTACGATGTCGGGCGGAAGCACAACCGCTGTGCTGGCGGATGCAAAAAGCACCAGTTACCGCCGGCACGCAGCAGTCCACACGCCCGCCCAATTACGATGCGAAAAGTAGGCCAAACACCGCCGGCAAGCCAGCAACACCGTCCGCCATCAAAGTGCGCCCGTACACGTAGCGGCGCAGCCCAACTGACACACACCGTCCGACGAAACACGTCCCGCCCGGCGCATAAATTACGATGCCGCAAACAAACGGCTCCCACGGCCAAGAGATACCGTACGACAAACCGAAGCGGTAACACGGACGCCGAGCACGGACAACGAAGAAGCGGCTCCCCCGAGCATGAATCCAGCACTGCAGGCCCTCCCCATGCTCCTGCTGATGCACCACCAAGGACGCAACGTACCGCGGAGACGCAGGTAGGCACACACACAACAAGTGCACGCAAACAGCGCACACAGTGCAAGGGCGGAAAAAGCGGACAACCCCCACCAGCGCGTGTACACAACACATCCACCATCGCATCCACATATGACACACAGGCCAAATCGTAACATCGCAGAACACATGTGTACACACCACCTGGGACTAGGAACCAACCACCCCGTCACGGCCCCAAAGCACCGATGACGCCGCCACACATGCGCACAACGCAGAGGCCAACCGCAGCGCCATGCATGCGTCGCACACAGACACAGGGACACAACCAAGCAGCACACACATCAGCCCCACCCCGAACGCACATGACACATGACAGGCCGGCCACAGACATGTCCCCAACGCCCAATTCACGGACAACACCCAACGCCACACAACCGACGCACACATGTCAGTGAAGACACGCAACAGCAGGACACACCCCAGTGTAACAAACATGGCGTAGCACACAGCGGCGGCAACACCAACTAGGAGAAGCAGGGCCCCTTCGGGAAGAGGAACGCCAGTACCACACAGAAACACCCATACCACCCTGCACATATGAACAAGACATATAAAACGGAACACCAAAGAGCCCGGGGACCGACAACAGGTGGCCCAAGAATAACATCCACACACAAGGCCCAACGCAGAGCGGAAAGGCAGCCTGCCGCCCACACAAGGGAGAGCAGACAGCACTGAATGACCTTCCATTCCAACTCCGAAACCACAGCCCTACGACAGAAGCCGGTGAATACAGCCATTGTCCAAGAATAGACCAACACAGGCATGCCGAGGAGACCGACCACAGGGCAGATAGCGCATATCACAGAAGCACACAACGGACGGGGAAGAAAGAAGAAAACACTCCCCCATGTCGGCCACATGCAAGTTAATTGGAAGGAGTCACACAGCACTGACCTTGAACTGTCTGAGAAGCATGTGGGAAGAGGGCCCGTGTCCTCCAAACAAGCCAACAGAACACAAGTCCTGTCTCCCTACGACTACACAGAGCTCACAGCAACCCCGGAGCATGCACATTGCAGACTGCACACACAGCCGGAGCACGCCACCTCAACGAACCGCTGCGAAATGGCAACCGCAACACACCTACCCAACTACGCCGAACAGCTCAAGCTGTACAAAACCAACCTGTGCCATACATTGGGATGCGATCTCCTGTCCCTGCTGAACGTAAGTTACCGACTGACTTACCGCATCACATTGTTCAGCTGCGTCATGCCCGTCTTCTACTGTCGGAGGTGTCTCTACCAGCATCCCGTCGAGATATGCCTCTCCAACCCGGCATGTCTGAAGGCGGACCTGCTACCACTACTCCTCCCTCTGGACGCACACGACAGGGCCTGCTCTGCCTATGGGGGCATGGCGTATGTGGCCAACATCGCACCCGCACTGAAATGGGACCACTGTGCCTCCACACGACGGATCATCGAGAACAGCTACATCGAATGTCACCCAGCATGCCCCATCATGGTCCTCCAAGGGACAACCTACGAACAACACCTTGACAGCCACCATCCGCTTCATTGGCTGGCAAACATGTACACCACCAATGACATGGAAGCCCTGCTGGACGGCATCGCATACCTGACAACCTGTAAATACGTCGGACCACAACGCAGGTTCCCCGAGTGACCTATGATGTCCAACCCCGCACCCATGCTTAGCTTCCGCACGGACTGGCCAGTCACCACCACAACAGCCATACCAAACGACCGGCAACTGTAACCACACCATCAACGACATCGCCATGACATCGGATATGACCGGGACATGCACACTGTTCCCCATCACATCCAGGAACACCGCATGCATCGTGGGAGGCAGTGGCATGGGCTCTGTGTATCGCACCCACATGGACGGAACTGCACGAACAACCAGGACACGACATGGATCCAGCGCCCATGGACACACACACCGCTCAGTGGACATGAATAGGTCGCCTGGAGTCTGTGGGTGCTGCACCCCTCCCACCCCCGCCCCGGGAATCCCATACCAGGACCTTTGCATGGCGACAAGTGCATACAACAACAACACGACCCCAGTGACTGTGACATGTCCAGTAACCACCACAGTGCAACAACAAGTGGCACGCCGCTGCATGCACGCAAGCACATGCCCTGATGTCATCTCACATGCACGCGTGCATGAGGAACAACCGCAGCAAACCTGTCACATGGAACTGAGATGGACTGTGCCCATGATGCCAAGCGGTCTGGTAGGCTACATGTATACCGTCTGTGTCAAAGTCCGCAGCTCCGCAGCTATACGTAAATGTACATTAGCACAGCCTTGGCCAAGCAGATGTCACTCTGAAGCCCACATCCCACATGCAACAGCCAATCACATGTAACCCCACTCCCTATCCCATTTGCAATCATGCTCAGTATATCCTCAACATGTATTCCGCTGCCAGTAGTGTCCACTATACTGCATCACAGAGGACAGAAGACTCAATATAATGTTTGAAACCAAAACTGTCTCCGCTGACTCATTTCACAAGTACGAATGAGAGAGGATGAGAGTATGTGAAGTACACGGCAGTCGTGACATGACCATGTAGTCCACTGGTATTGGATGTCAACGCAAATGAGTAGCACTACTGTGGAAGACACACATGTGTCGTGTGAAGTCGTATGGACGCAGTGCTCAGGTGGGTGGGTGCGACGGGTAGATGCGCACATGCCAAGTTGGAGCACGCCGTGTTGGGAGGGGTCATGAACAGTACACCACCGCTTCCCTGGGCATTGTGAGAGGACACCTGTCGGGGGGAGTGAACACGTGTGTGCACAGCAGCCGGGCACACGTACAAAGCGGTACCAGGCGCACCTCAGCCCACCCTCTGTGGACAAGCTGGATCCTGTTGTGCGCCCGCCATGCCCCTGACAAGGCACACACAGCCCCAGTCGACCAGGTGTAACCCCAACATAGTCAATCCGCACAGGCGATACAGGGCACGGGATGGCAGTGGAGCATGGTGTGTGAGAGGTCTCCTCGCGCTCCTCCTGGTCATATCACGCAGGCAATAGAACCTCAACGTCTAGCATGGCACAAGTCAGATGGAAGTGTAGGGGGACGCACCACAGCACGAGCAGCACTGACGTCACGGGAGGTGGCTCGCACCATCCCATCCATTGCCCATCATACCAACCACGCCACATGCCATTGCGACTAAGTGCAAGCGCGTGCGCCACCACCCCCGAGCCCTCCCCAGAGAGGCCAAAGAGTGAATGTGTGGGCCATCAGCCACAGACGGACGCGGCCTGGCCGCAAGGGCAGCCACAGCCACTGGGTGTCGCAGGTGGCGGATCCGGAAGGCGAAGACTGTGATGCATAGTCCATGCAGGCCGGGTCTCCATTTGGGGCACCACGCAGGTGGACGGCGTGCCGCGACACATCATACCCTGAGACAGCCCACTCGTGCAACTGGACCCACACATACACTCCTTGCCCTCTCTGGTGCGAGCTTGGGGCTGCCTGTGCAAGCGCTAGCCTCGCAGGTGAGCATGCATATTGGGGGAGCGAGGGGAGGACATGAGGGCTGGGGCGAAGATGACTGTATCACTGTCAGTTAGTACAAGGGATGACCCAGATGTGGAAAGGAAGAGACGTGTCCCGTGTGTACTGCAACTAGTCGCCAATCCAACTACCCCCCATGTCCGGAATGTAAGCCCGCACCTAGGCCCGCCCATCCGCCACATCGAACATACCACCAGCACGACAACCTTCCCATTCGAAACACTGACTGGGGGTGGCGACCAGTGTACAATCATGTGTAGCCTACCCACGCGTACATGTGGGCCCTCCATGATCCATGTCACCTGCGGCAAAGTCATGACATGCGCAATGAGGGAAGTGAGGAGAGCTGTCCGCCCCACGCGCAGAAGGTGCATCAGCTCCACAGACCCAGCAGCGAGTCCAGCAGGGGTCACATGTGCAGGGGCAGCTGTGCCTGGTGTGAAGGCACATGCATATAGACAGCACATCGACCAATGTGTAGTCTGCCCACATCTACAGTCCATCATCATGCGGACATAGGAATTGAACACAGGGCAACACATCTTAGTTGGTGCACCCACCGTGACCAACAATGCGCAATCATCGACGTACCCGCCCTGTGCATGGCCCCCCACCCAACGGAGGCACATCCAGTGCCACCATCCCACACACACAAGCCTTCCACAGAACATGCTGTGTCCAATGGTCAGTACAGAGTCAGCGCCCATGTGGTGGATCCTGAACAGGAGACACATGCACACACATGCCAGCTCCCACTGTGTACGTCTGCCACCTGGCACGTGCAATGTAACCTCTCACCTGTGACGTGTGACTGCAAGCACACAGCCGTCTTGGCATGGGGCTGTCAATGTGGACACCTGTCAATGTTTCGGGAGGTGTGATCCGTACAGTGCTGTACATAGGGTGCAGTGCTGACACCTACTACTGTCTCATATCCCCTCGTGCCACAGGTCCCACTTGTTTTGGCCGCTCAGCCTGTGCCCACATCGTCGTCGTCGTGTGCCATACTCATCCAGCCGCGGAAGCAGTTCCATGCTCAGCAGACATTCATGTTGCCGTGGCGTTGCCGCTTGACGGATATGCAGTCAGTCCCCATCAGCACGCCCCGCAAGTCATTGGGGCCTAGATCCCCATGTGCATGCACATGGCAGTGGTTTGTATCACTAGCCATTGCCATTGGTGGGAGACCTGTGTAAGTGTATTGTGGCCGTGCCGTCCCAGCTTGACAGCTGGGCTGTGGCTCATGTGCTTGCTCAGTCATGTCAGTGATGTGTATGCGAAATTGCTATGTGTCGTGTTGCTTTGACATGTGTCCTCTGCCATTGTCCCTAGGCGGAGACCGAACATTGACCGCCCATGCCAATTGCTGGCAGACATGGAGGATACGGAGGTCATTAGGAAGTTTCGGCTGGACAGGCCAACCCTGCATCGACTGTGTGCCATGTTAGAACCCCATCTCCGTCCCCGCAGGGTGTATCCGACTGCTGTCACCCCCACGGCTAAGGTGATGGCCGCCATGCATTTCTTCGCCACTGGGTCATTCCAGCACACAGTGGGCAGTGGAGGAGGGATGTCCCAGCCCATGTTCAGCAAGGTGCTGAGGGATGTACTGGCAGCCATGATGCTGTACCGGAACAGGTACATACGCTTCCCCAGGGCTCGTGAATTGGCGGCAGTGAAGGGTGCATTCTATGCCCTTGGCAGAATCCCACACGTCGTTGGAGCCATTGACTGCACACATGTCGGCCTTGTTCCACCACAGGCCACTGAGCACCTGTACCGCAACAGGAAGCACACGCACTCCCTGAATGTGCAAGTGGTGTGCCTTGCGGACATGGTGATCACCCACGTGTGTGCAAAGTTCCCAGGCTCGGCCCATGACGCACACATAATGCGCAACAGCATCTTGCCACGACTGATGTCCAATATGCAACAGGATCGTGCCTGTATTGTCGGTGAGTATGTGGAGTGGTGTAGCGTGCTGGCTGTGCGATGCTGTCCCCTGTCCAGTTGGATTAGCAACGGTTCTCTGTGTCCCTCACACCCAGGTGACTCTGCGTATCCGAATGGGGCATGACTGCTCAGTCCATTGAGGAATCCTCACACCCCAGCAGATGATCGCTACAATGAGGCACATGGGAGGACCAGACGTGTGGTCGAGCGTACCTTTGGCCTCCTCAAGTCCAGGTTCAGGTGCCTGGACCGCACCGGGGGTGCGCTGGCGTACTCCCCACAGAAGGTGTGCCGGATAGTGGTGGCGTGCTGCATGCTGCACAATCTGGCCATTCGGAAGCAGATCCCCCTCATCGTGGATGACGGAGACCAACCAGGGCCCCAGCCCGCAGACCAGGACAGCTCGAGTGAGGAGGACAGCGGAGAGGAGGAAGCTGGTAATGTGCGGCAGCAGCTCATCGCCCGCTACTTCACTTGACGGTGAGTGTCCATGTACGACGGCTGATGTGGCAGTATCTGTGCAGGTGTGTGTGTGCTGTGTCAGGGTGGCCGTTTGTTCACTGCGTGCTGTGTGTCAACGCTCCATGGCCAGGGTAGTATGCCACTGTTGGTGGCTGTGGCATTGTGCCCTATAGCTCTGTGCGATGTGTGTACATTGCTTGTAGTTGTTGACATGTACTGTGTGATGGGTGTGTGACACACTCATTGAATGTGCTCCTGTTCTGTCTCCCACCCCTAGGTCCCTACAGGCCCTCCGGATTCAAATGCCATGCCACGCATCAGGTGCCTTTCCGCCCAAGGTGGCCGTTGTATTCCGTACAAATAAGACACAGGGCACAAACAGCAGTTAGTGAAAAAGGTGCATTTATTACAAACTGTGACATGTGATTGTGTGTAAGATGATGACAAAAGTGGTGCGTGCAGTGACAATGAGCTGTCGGTCATGGCTGCGTGATGATCAGGGTGTACCCACTGGTTCTATGTCCATAGTCCAACACACACATGCCATCCAGATGGCTGTGTGGAGTGGGATCGTAGTCCAAGTCAATGCAGTGGCTGGTCAAGGAAGGCTGGCGGAAGGCTGGCTGGCTGCCTCACTTGCGACTGGAGCGTGCGAAGTCCTCCCGGGAGATCTGTTTCCTCTTCGGACGGCCCCTTCCACGTTTGCGAGGGGGGTGCCTGCTTGCGACATGCTGGTGGTTGAGGTGTGATCACTGGCTGTGGACGCAGGGGTACTGGACACTGCTGCTCCACCCTGCGCCCCGGCAGGTGGTGGCGGAGGGGAGCTGCTGTCCCTGGCTGTGACCTCACCGCCACCACCAGCTGTCCCATGAGGTCCACGATTTGGCCCATACGGGCGTCCATGGACCTCAACACCCCCAGCACCTCACGCGTGTCTGAGGCAGACCGGACCCATTGTCCTTGGGCCTCTTCATAGGCCCCAAGGACTCTGGCCATGTGAGGCAGGGCATGGCTCCCAGGGGAGGCTGGCGTTTCCCTGACCCTGCTCCTCCTACCAGTCCTGCTGCCACCGGCCTGCCCACTAGCCACATTGCTCACCACGGTCCTCGCTGTGGCTCCCAGGGTGGATCCAGTCGTCCGGGCCACCACCTGCGCTGGGGCTGGTGCCAGCGGAGACGTGGCGGTGGTGGCGGCGGTGGTGGTCGGTGCGGCGATGGTGGCGGTTGCGGCAGTGGTAGTGGCCACAATGACCGTGGGTGTGGCTGCAACGACAGTGGCAGCAGGGGGCTGTGAATGTTCAGCAGCCCTGGATGATGGGTTGGTGGGTAGGAGGGGTCCTGGGGAGCGGCTGGGCCCTGCCACACCAGATGGGCCTGCTTGGTTGTCCGTGTCCGAAGAGGAGGACAGATCCTCCAGATCCGTGTGTCCTCGTTGGGGGCTTGTAGGCTGGCTGTGCTGGCTGCTGGCTCCATCCCCAGCATCCAGCAGTTCGTCACCTGTGGAGAGAATGAGATTAGTTATTGTGTTGCACCTGGCGAAGTATGTATTTGTCGTCTGACATTGACAGTTCGTGCAATCTCGTACATGGGTTTCCCGGAGGCGTGTGTGTGGCTGTAGCATCTGTAGTTGTGTGTGCTTGGCAATGGGACTGTGTGCTGTGCACATGTGGCATGGGACGGATTGGCCATGCCGATGGGTGTGTTGCTGTGCCCCTACTTATTGTGACTCTGGTGTATGCGGGCTCCTGGCCCATCCTGGGTCTGGTTTGTACTTTGCTTTTGGGGTTCAAATGGAACGCTTAGGAACGCATATGGCAACATGGGGGCCATGCCCCGGATTCGCATTTGGGAGGGAATCTGCTTTTGGGGTTCAAATGGAACGCTTAGGAACGCATATGGCAACATGGGGGCCATGCCCCAGATTCGCATTTGGGTGGGGATATGCTTTTGGGGTTCAAATGGAACACTTAGGAACGCATATGGCAACATGGGGGCCATGCCCCAGATTCGCATTTGGGTGGGGATATGCTTTTGGGGTTCAAATGGAACGCTTAGGAACGCATATGGCAACATGGGGGCCATGCCCCAGATTCGCATTTGGGAGGGAATCTGCTTTTGGGGTTCAAATGGAACGCTTAGGAACGCATATGGCAACATGGGGGCCATGCCCCAGATTCGCATTTGGGAGGGAATCTGCTTTTGGGGTTCAAATGGAACGCTTAGGAACGCATATGGCAACATGGGGGCCATGCCCCAGATTCGCATTTGGGTGGGGATATGCTTTTGGGGTTCAAATGGAACGCTTAGGAACGCATATGGCAACATGGGGGCCATGCCCCAGATTCGCATTTGGGTGGGGATATGCTTTTGGGGTTCAAATGGAACGCTTAGGAACGCATATGGCAACATGGGGGCCATGCCCCAGATTCGCATTTGGGAGGGAATCTGCTTTTGGGGTTCAAATGGAACGCTTAGGAACGCATATGGCAACATGGGGGCCATGCCCCAGATTCGCATTTGGGAGGGAATCTGCTTTTGGGGTTCAAATGGAACGCTTAGGAACGCATATTGCAACATGGGGGCCATGCCCCAGATTCGCATTTGGGAGGGAATATGCTTTTGGGGTTCAAATGGAACGCTTAGGAACGCATATGGCAACATGGGGGCCATGCCCCAGATTCGCATTTGGGAGGGAATATGCTTTTGGGGTACATGCTGTGAGCCATGGGTGCCGAACGTGACATGTGTTGTGGCAGCATGACAGTGCATGGTTTGAGGTGTGTGCATGCTTGACATGGCCTGCATATTTGCTGTCTGTTGTGATTACTGGACATGGCATTGGACGCATCGTTATGAGTGAGTGATGGTTGTGTGCCAGCCAACGTATTGCAGTTGTCCCATCTCCTTGGTGTGCGTGCTGCCCTGTGCCATGTGCATCACTGCAGTGCTCGGGGGGGTGTGGCCCATGTTGTGTGTTGTTGCTCACAGTGTGTCGTGCACTTCATTGACTTCTGGCACATGGTTGGTAATGGACATGTATCTTAGCGTGACTGCTGTATGTGTGGCAGCTGTGCGGATGACATGCCTTTCATGAGACTGGGGCTGACGGATGGGATGGATGGTATGTTGTTTGTGCATGGTGTGTCTGTGTGTTTGATGGGTTCAGTGGTGTTCGTGTGCATTTATGTTGTTCCGCTCTGTTGCGTCTAGTGTTGTTTGTCTTACATAGGCGTAGTTGTGGGGTGTGTGGTTGACAGGCAGTTGGGGCTACATGGACAAGACTTCAATGGTGTTTCGGTTGTGTGTGATGAGTTGCACAGTGGCTGCCGTGTGGTACTATATTCAGTGTGGCTTGTGCATGCAGACGTGGCTCCTTGGGTGTTGCTATGTCTGTGATGGGTCATGTGGGGTGTGAGTCTGTTGTTCATGTCCGTGTGCACATTGTTCACTTGTTCGTGACGGTGGGCGGTGCTGCGTGTTCGTCTGCTACGTGACATGTCCCATGTGTTGGTCGTGTTACGGTCCTCATGCCTCCAGTAATCCGGCCCTGTCCAGTTTCCCACCTGCAAGTTGTTCGTGCGTGCACTGTACTGGATGCCACATGGCTCTAAGCGGGGGTGCTCCATGTTGCAGGTCTGTGGGGGTGGGAGGGTGTTGTGGGTCGTGGGGGTGGCTGGATACCCACTGACACCGATTGCTGTGGACCGTGATGTCTGCCTTTCGGCTGTCGTTGTGCACTGCGGTGGCTGACACGTGGGTGTGGGGTGTGGGGGATGCTCCTCCTTGCTGTGCTGTGGGACTGGGGCCTGGTGTGTGTTGTACTTGGGCTGTCCACCGTCCCACCCACTGCACTTTGTGTTCCTGCCACTTACCTGTTACTTGTCGGTTGGTGCAGCTGTGGCGGACACATGGGTGTGGTGGGTGCTCGTTGTGGCGCTTCTGGCATATTTGGGGACCTGTTGGTGGTTACGTGGCTGGCTTAGTGTACACATGTCCCCACGCATCTTGCAGTTGTTCGGTTTGGGCTGTGTGTGGTGGTGTCTGTTGCATGTGTGTGTGATGTGTTGTGTATTGTGTGCTGGACATGGGGGTGTTTGTCCCTGGGAGCTGTGGCATGGTGGTAGTGCATGTGAGTACATAGCGGTGTGCTGGTATACATTAGTTTGTACTTACCAGCCTCCACTCCCCTGCTAATCCGGCGAGGATCTCCGGATGGATTACGACTCGCACCTTCTCCTCCCACGCTTTGAAGGTCTTAAAGAGCGCGGGATTCCCTCCGCCAGTGACGGCAGCCAGCTCTCTGTTTTTGCCCTCCTTCTTCTTGACCAGGCTCTTGACGTCATTCCAACGTTTGTTAATCTCGACTCTGTTCCTGGGCAGGGTCCCGACTGCATTGACCTGGTCTACGATCCGGTTCCACATTCTGTTTCTGGTGGCTAGTGGTGTGTGCTGGACCATGTTCCCATAGATTTGTGGGTACACCTTGATGATCTCGTCGACCATGACCGTCAGCTCCATGGGCGTGAACTTGGGCATCCTTTGTGGTGCCATGGTGTTTGTGGTGCTGGTGCGGTGTGTGTTGTGTAATGTGCAGGGGGTTTGTGGTGCCGGTGTTTGGTGGTGGTGGTGGTGGTGGTGGTGGTGGTGGTGTTTGGTGGTGGTGGTGGTGGTGGTGGTGGTTGTGATGTGTGCGTTTCTGTGGTGTGCTGCTGTCCTTGCTGTGTCACTGTGTCCTCTCCTCTCCTCTCTGGTTTGCAATGTAGCAAGGGGTTGTGGTCTGTGGGAGTGCTGCTTTTGTACTCACCTATGTGGGTGTGTCCTCATGGTCTGTTGTTTTCAGGTGTGTTGTGTCTGGGGTTCTGGCCTTTGTATTTTTTGTTTGTCCGGGGGGTGTTTTCGGGATATGTACTGTGCTTGTGTATTTGTGCGTGCCTTGCTGTGTGGACTTGTTGGCCATGTTGTGTGCTATTGGTTTTGTGTGCGGATGGTTTCTGTGCAGGTACGTGGGCGCCATGGCTTCTGCCGTGTCGATTCTCATCGGCGTTGTTT
>CAWUFW010023107.1:0-82020 GCA_963921515.1 Calotriton arnoldi | reverse complement strand
AAAATACAGCATTTAGGGGGCAGCCATGAACCAAGAAGACAGATTCTCCCAACCTACGAAGAAGAATGACAAAAGAAGACGCCCAGCAGAGGAGAATGCAGAGAAGAACTGACTTGGTCCCAGCCCAACCGGCCTGTCTGCAGTTTCCAGAGATCCTGTGCCAGAAATCGCCTTGTCCTGCAGCCAGAAACCTCCAGAACCCCTAGGAGGACTGACTGCCTTCAACAAAGACCGGATCTCCTGTGAACTGCAGCTATGTTCAACAGAATCACCAAAGCAAGACTACTGAGCCTGCTGAGGACAAGGAAACCTGACGCCTGGAACCACCACTGCACTCAACGCGTACTGCCCTAGTCCGAGTGGCTCACCTGTCCCACCCAGTGAGGTCGCCCAGCACTCCAAAGTCGAGTCCACCATGGGTTAACCCCTCTAGGACTACCTAACGTCACCTGCAGACTCTGTACGGAGACCCCCCCAACCAGGAATGGCCCGGTAAGATGAAATCTTACCTTAAAAGGCACCCCTGCATCCAGCCGCCCTGCTCCCTGGAGAAGAGAACTCGAGGTGCACCTACGTCCCCGAGCCCTCCAACTTACCTGCCCAGCTGTTGGCTCATCTCGGAAGACTTCCTGGACCTAGCCTGCAGCCAAAATCCAAAACCAGCAACTCCCTTTGAAAACAACAGGGCACAAGACGCCAAAACAGCACCCTGTACCCGGCCGCCCCTGTGCCGCTGTGGTTGCACTTTGTGTACTAACTCGAATCCCCCTTTACCCTGAGCTTAAGTCCAGGAGCTTTACTCCCACAACCTTGTGGCCTGCTCGTGAGCAGCCACCAACCGGATGCCCCCTAACCCCAATTGGATAACATTGGGCCTCAGCACTCTACACCCGGCCCCCTAGTGCTGCTGAGGGTGCTTTGAGAGTGCATCCTTGACCCTGGGGGAACCCTGGCTCTAACCCATAAAACCAACTCCCAAACCTAAGTACTTACTTCGAAACCGATAACATTGTTTTCTCCCATAGGACTGCATTGACTTCTTTCTTGTGAAAATTGTTCTAAGTGTGGAGTTGGTTTGTATGAAACCCTAAGAAACTGCATATGTACAAAAACTGATTTACTTACCTTTTCTCAAGGAAATGTCCCAGTGTGATATCTAGGCATATCACACTGAGCAGAAAAAGTAACTTGAAAAGTAATCTGAAAAGTAACGTACAAAGTAATCTAAAAAGTAACTGAAAAGTAATTTCAATTGTTTTATGAACAAGTGATTTACCTGTAACCAATCCAATTGCATTCAACTGCATTCAAACTGTATTTACCTGAATTTTTCTTGCAAAGTATTATCACACTATACTGTACCTGGCTTGGCTTGGTTCTAGAAAATAAACTACAACCAAATTATATTTTAATGCAAAAAGATTGGTCTGAGTTCAGTCTTTGAGTGTGTGACATCATTTCTTGCCTGAGTTTGTACAATAAATGCTTAACACTACCCTCTGATAAAGCCTTACTGCTCGCCCACACTATCACAAATAGAGAGTAAAGTATTATCTTCTTTAGCCTCTGCCTACCTTTGGGGATCCACAGGCTCTGTGCACACTATACCTTTCTTTGGTATAGTATATACAGGGCCAGCTTCCTACACCTACTTATTGCCAATTTAATAAAGTGGAAATAGGTAGGGATCAACAATAAAACCTACTACTTGCCTATATCTAAAGCCATAACCTAGAACACAGCCAAAGTTTGGTGAAAACTACATGGTTGCCTTTTAGTTTTGCAAGGGTAGTCATTAGCCAAATGATATACTGCCTTGCGCTCCGCATGTACCTAAGTATCCCCCAAAATTACTGCGGTATACTGCAGTACAATATATAACAAGGTGTTTTGTCACTTAGAACTTTAACATTACTTAACCAATTTACACGTAACACCAAAAACCTATATTCCTTTCATAACCTATATTCCTGCATAATTCCAACTACATCCGTTCAGACTCTTTCACATTACGTCTCTTTGGACTACACTCCACTACACCACACGTCACTCCACTCTACGCCATGATGCTCTATTACACTCTTGTTTACCCCAATCTACTCAACGCTATTCAACTCTATGCCACTCTACTCTATGCCACTCCACACTATGCTACTTCAATCTATGCCACTTCACTCTACACTATTCCACTCTATGCCACTCCACTCTATGCCACTTCACTCTGTGCTACTGCACTTTACGCCACTCCACTGTAACTGTAACTCACATCTCTTTACAATGCACCGCTTATACCCTTTCTTATAACATCACTTATACTATATGAAATCATAGCTTTCATAAAAACACTAAAACATCTCAAATAGGATAATTTGTGAGAACACCGTGCATCGTAAAGGCGCATGATATAGTTATTGTAGTGTGACTAGTGAGTTGACGGCACTGTATTTGGAGGTTCGTGAGTTATAGAATTTGAAGCTGGTGAGTAAATTATAAGTTTAGGACATAATTATAACTTCAGAATTTCTAATATTTTTGTATTTTAGGTTTAGTTTGTATAGAAATAATTCCTAAAGTTTTTCTAACTCTAACTTAGGGCCTGATTTAGAACTCGGTGGACTGGTTACTCCGTTACAATGGATGACGTGTATCCCGTCCGCTGTAATCTAAATCCCATGGGATATGGGCCATTAGTTTTAACCTTTTAAGGCATTTGAGATGCATTAGTGCATTAGAAATATGCAACAGGGAACGTTGTATTGTTGCTGACAAAATTCATATTGAGATGCATCATCATGACAGAGTCAATATAGTGTACATCACAGTGAGGTGCATGAGGAAGATTAACAGAAATACTTCGGCAACTGACTATTGGCTCTGCAAAATCAATTTCATATATTGAAAATCCTAAATGAGTGGGAGGCAAAACACCAGTTTGTTTTTTTAAATAAAAAAAAATAATTTGGTTTGGAGGAGATGATCGATGCAGAGGATGCTGAGTGTGGACAGCAAGACACCCTGTAAATTTGTTGTAAATATTTGGAAAGTGAAAGATAAAGTAATGCTAAGGATTGTCTGCAGTGTGGCAGGATAACAGGTATTCCTTTTTGGAGGGAGGTGATATAGGTATGGGCAGAGGTTGAGGAAATATGTTTCAAGACACCAATTGTAACCCAAGGAAAGGCGCTGAGGGAAGTTAGGCTACAATCCGCATGGCTCTACCATGACTCAATGTGACAATACATTTCTGTTGGAAGGTGCCCATGAAATTGCCTTTTGTCTTCTCTTGTCAAACCGTGTTATGTAAAAAAAGTCTGATCAAAGCTTCGTTAGCAGGAATCATTTTGAGAAGGTCTGAAGTGGGGTAATTGAAAGCCCTGCCTTATTGGCCCCTATGCCACAAATGATAGATTAATTCTGAGGGCATCCATGTGAACTCATTTAAAAAGAATGTCATGCACCTGAGGAAATATCCAAGCATTTACTGAATTTTCTCTTTTGACTTAAAGCATCAACTCTTAAACTAAATAGACCAACTTATCCCATTGCTCCTGATAACATTCAGAGCTCATATTGGCGGCCCATCGAATAGGAATACCGAAGCAGGTTGTTAGGCTGACCAACAGCTATTCAAACTATCACCACTGAAATTAATTATATGCAAATATCTTGGTATTTAGTATGAGTATGCAGGAAACCTCTCTGCTTTTTACTATGTGACAGGTTGACAACCTCAGCTTAATTCAAACATATATTTGATTTTTCTATATGATGAATAGTGTTCTATCCAAACACCAGTAATGATTCTTTCTTTTCACCACAGCCTGTAAGTTTGACCCTTGTACCCTACCACTAACCAGGTTCAAAACATAGATGCACAATATGAGAGCCCTCAAACTCTAGCCCAACAGAGCAGCAAACAACAAAACTTACCAGAAAACCTGAATGTGTGCAATAGCAAAGCAAAAATAGAGATGCCTATAGACTTTTGAGGACAATAGGTGACCAAACATTTTTTTCATTTCAGAAAATCAACTCTGAATAGCTAAGGAAATGTTTTACAATTAAAGAATTTCGCAAATTAGGTAAGGCGTAACATTTACAGACTTCAGCCCCTAGCACTTAATACACTTCACGCTCAATTACCACATTTCTAGATGTTTCAAAAATACAAAAGCAAACAAAATCAATCATAGAAGAAAATTAAACATGCAAACATAAATCATAAACTTTCTTCGAAATGAGAAATCATCTAAACTGGTGCATAATGCACACAATATTTGGGTACTAAGTTTAAAGCTAAGAAAGAAGAGAATCAGAGAGACGTACATGTTTGTCGAAGAAACTATTATAGATAACAATAAAACTACGTACTCAAGAGGTGTGTGTGTGAGTGTATGTGTTTTTGTACCTTGATAATTCAATTGTTTACTGAGACATAGCTCCAGTACTTTTGCAACACTTCTAATTGAATTACCTGGAAAGTCACGTGTGTTCCATTAAATTAATTGAGTACAATGTTACTGTGAAAAGGGAACCTTCATTTTTCAGACAGATGGGATAGAAATTAACGAAACACTCATTGGCATACCTCCTATCTAAAACATTTCCATCTGTATCATTAAAGAAATTTAAGAGCAGGGTTTCTTTAATCCTGTAATCCACACCCTTAACCCTCGCCCCCATAGCCATAAAAAAATCCCCTAAATACTTAAGCCATATCCTTAGGCCCTATACCTTATTCTCCAATTTGTTAAACTCTGCTCTCTTAACCCATTAACCCTGCACCTAAAAGTGTCTATACCTATACCGTATATAAAACAATATTAAACCCTATCCTCTATAATCGTCATAACCCTAACTCTTAACCCTTTAAATCCTTAACACTATACCCAAAACCCTTAATTCTTAGACCTGTACCTTAACACCTTAACTATTATACCCTTAACCTAAAACCACACATTTTTAACCCCATAACCTCACATCTATTCCTCTAATGCATAATCCCTATTCTGTTAACTTTAAAGTAAAGTCTCATCTTTTGGCCTCAGTATGTGTGTGTGTTTGTGTAAGTGTGCATGGATTCTGAAAATACATAGGCCTTTAGAGGTAGAACAATGTCTCACTTCTATTTTAGATAAATATGAACATAATGATTTAGAGTCAAAACGTAACAGAAGTCCCATCCATCGTATTACAACTGTATTATAGTCTAAGGCACTTGTAATATGGTGGAAGAAGTATCTGTCCCATTTTGAGTATCCCATCCATATACTCTAAATAAGACCCTCAGTCAAGCAATCTAATGCATAAGTGAACTTACCAGCGGTAGTAGTATTCAAGCGCAGTAATTAATGTCAGCACTTAAAGAAATTGCAGCTCTCACGAGCTAACACAGCTCCAACCTCCTCTTTCCAAGTCTCCAAGGAAAGTGACCACTGTGCCTGAGATCTAGAACTCTCAGCCTCAGTGTCCTAGGCAGCAGTAATGGGCCCATTATGACACTGTCAGCAACCATCTGCTTGTTATGTTTCTATTTCTGCTACCTGGCAATGTCTGATGATGTCACAGACACAGAATCTGCATAGGGTGGAAGACTGAGTTGAGAATCCTGGTGTGTGGGAAATTCCAACAAACAACAGAACCAGGATTTTCCTTAAAGAAAATGCAGAAAAGGTCACAGTTATTCAATAAGGGAATGCTCACAAGCTTTCTAACTTTGTTCCAGTGGCACAGTGTAAAAAATAACACGTCTGGACATACACTTTGTCACTGGAACCAAGCTATACCTGTCTGATGAGCCCTAACTAGGGCGAAACCAGTCCTGGGTTGCTTGTGTTCTGGTTCAGGGAGAACCTGGCCTGTTCCTATTGGAGCAGAGTCAAGACTGATTTGTATTTGACTGGGTCCAAACTGAGGTGGCATGGTATGGAAAATAATAATGGATCGGGATGAGCCCGAGTAATTACTAGAGGATGAGATTAATTCAATCATTCCATCCATTACTTTTCTGTACACTTTAATAAAAAAAGCAGACATTGTTTTGTACTTAGTACATAATGGGAAGGGTTTCCTAATTTCCAGCTATATTTGTTGTCAATTCTTGTGAGACTTTTCCATTATTTTCCAAAGTTTTCAAACATCTAAAAACAAGTGGTTATCAGTTTTTACACTTTTTATGTTGTACTAATTGGTGGCCACTCTATTTTTAGTGCATACAGGGAATTTTGCTTTTATTCTGAATTACTTTCAATACTAACACTGCATGAGATATATATTACAGAGTGGTGGTAGACACTGTAGTTCTAGTTAGGATTTCCGGAGTTAGGAATTCCTCAGATTTTTTACCATAATTAACTTTGCGCCCGTTTGATGAATCTCCACAAATCTTTGCATACCTGTTGCTTTTTACACTGGCGTGTGATGCCAAGCTTCATGGTGATTGGTCAAAGGATTGCAAAGAAGAAAGGAGGGTCCCAAAACACGTTTTTTCCACCAATGCATTTTCAATACACTTTCTACTTGTGTGCAGGTAAGTAGGGTATGTATTTTTAAAGTTCTAAGGTTTACAATTGAAGGTACATTTTACCTACCTGTACCAAGTCCTGCTTGGTTCTAGAAATAAAATACAAGTATACCTTTTTTATACTTACCCAATTGATCTGGATTATGTATCTGAGTGTGTGCCATCAGTCTTGATTCAGTGAATACAATAAATGCTTAACTCACCCTCTGGATAAGCCTAACTTCTCGCCCACACTACCACAAAGAGAGCTGTTAGTACTTCCCTAATCTAGCCTCTGCTATACCTCTGGGGAATCCCTGGACTCTGTGCACACTATACCGTACTTTGTTACAGTATTGACATAGCCAGCTTCCTACAATACATATGATTGATTAATACAATTTTGGGTCTTTTTACATGGGCACCTCTTATTCCATGGGAACAATAAACTGAGAATGGAGATCGGTTGTTTTTAAAAAAAAAATCTTTTTATTGTCATCAAGAGGGCATAGATCATACATTATATTTAGAAAAAGAAAAAAAAACAGGAAAAGAAAAACATGAGAACCAACTAACATGTTTAGCAGAAAATTGCAATGAATAAACAATCAAGAAAGCGAGAGAAGAAAAAAGAAAAAAGAAACAGAAAAAAACCATTACATATGGATTCAGGGCTACATAGCTTCTCAATTGAAAAAAAGAATCACCCAAACAAGCCTATAATGAATATCTCCAATACTAATCTTAACCTGGCGTATCTAATACCAGTTGTCCCCATATTGCCTCTAATTTTACCAAAGAACGAGCTCCCCTTGCTTTAGCCAAAGCTGTTTCCATTTCATACGTTTCCCTGACGATAGTACACCAATCGCTTATGGTTGGTGGTTTCGGAGAGACCCATGCCCGGGCAATTGCAATTCGGGCCGCGACTAATAAAATTGAAAAAAGTCGCGTAAGTGCCAGATTCCCCTCCTTATAGCCCATCATAATTTCTATGGCTGTGGGAGGAGAATCTATCCCCAATTTCTGAAAAAACACTTGACCGATCTTCTGCCAAAAAATACCCAGTTCTGGACAAGTTGCAAACATATGAAGTATATTAACTGCATATGTACCGCATTTAGGACATTTTGTCCGATCCCCTCCCAAGCCACCTTGAGCCCATTTAGCAATTTTTTCTGGCGTATAGTACAGCATGCATATGGTGCGGAATTGTTGTAGTCTCAAACTGACAGAATGAACTGAATCATCAATAGTTCCAAGAGCATGTTTGATAGCGATAGGTGTGACCACCATCCCCAACGTTTGGCTCCAGCGCGCCGCAAGCCTTTCACTATCACTCTGTCTATAATTATTGAAGCATTTATACATTTCACTAATCAAAGACTTAGTTTTTACCCCGTGTAAACAATCCCAAATCTCAGAGTCAGATGTTGTAGTCAAAGCCAGATGTTTCACGAAATAATCCCTGATCTGAAGATACTTAAAATAAAAATGGCCAGGTAGTTTAAAATAGAGTTGTAAGCTCTCAAACGACGCAAATCCATTCTTATCGTATAAATCCCCAAGACACAAAATCCCGCACTTAGCCCAGTGCTTGCCAGCATTGTCATGGATCACCTCAGGGAGCATAGGGTTGCCCCATAGAGGGTGTTTATCATAATATAACGATAAAGTGCATCTAACAGCCATTGCACGCCATACGTATATACTATCTCGAATAGTCTTAAATCTAACTCTTTTAAAGTAGTTTGGATCATTGATCTGATATAAGAACATATGACTATCACTTCCCAAAATCAATCAATAGAGGGAGTCTTAAGAGGCTACGGAAACGCCCAGAGAAAGCTGCCCAAAAGTAGATTTCAAAATCAGGGAAGTCAAGTCCTCCTTGGTTGTATGGGAGCTTAAGCAAGTCTATCGCGCGTCGAGCTTTTTGTAGCCCCAAATGAAACTACTAAACACGCCCTCATGTTTCTTAAAAAATAAATTGGGAACCCGCAGAGGAATAGATCAAAATAAATATAAATATTTAGGTAATACTTTCATTTTAATTAAATTACATCTCCCTAGAATTCCTATTGGGAGTTTATGCCAGTTCTTTAGCTGCTTAGCAGTCTCTTTGAATAATAATTCATAGTTTAGAGCAAATATACAATCGATCTGCGCTGAAATCCTAACCCCCAAATACGTAGCTACAGGGCAAACGCCCATTATTGGTCTTTCAGGTTTGAAATTAATAAGCACTTGCGTTTTCTTTACATTTAATTTATATCCGGACAGAGAGCCAAACTTAGTTGCTTCCTCCTCAATAAATGTTACCGCCCTAGCTGGATTGGTTGTAAAAACCGTGATATCATCCGCATAAGCAGTGATCTTAAGCTTAGTTACCCCTAACTCTAATGGAATTATTTGTGAATTGGATTGTAGTGCGCAAATGAATAGCTCAATGTAAAGAGCAAACAGCCAAGGAGAGAGAGGGCATCCCTGCCTAGTACCACATAAAATTCGGATTGGTGTTGAATATAAACCTAAGTATGATAATTTAGCTTGAGGTTTATTGTACAGAGCTTGTACCCACTGCCTAAATTGTCCTCTAAGTCCGAAAGTTGCCAGTGTAGCCCACTGGAAATTCCACCCCACCCTGTCGAAGGCCTTTTCGGTGTCCAAAAGGATCATGCCGAGGTCTGTTGACAGCTTCCCGGCCATATCGAAGGCTCCCACTGCCATATTAACATGAGCAGTAGTATCCCTGCCCAGGATAAAACCATGTTGATGGTCAAACACTAATCCGGGCATTATTGGAGCCGAACGATTTGCCAAAATGTTTGCAAAGATCTTGGCGTCCGCGTTTATGAGCGAAATCGGCCGATAAGACCCACACTCAGCAGGGGGTTTGTCCTTTTTCAGAAAAAAGACTATCTGTGTCATATTCCATGATTCTGGTATCTTCCCACTTGAGCCGATATGTTGTATAACCATACTAAATGGTAGAATCAAAATATTTTTAAAAACTTTATAGAATTCTGCAGGTATAGAATACTCCCCAGCAGCTTTCCCAGAAGGCAGCGCAGATATTGCCATGCTTATTTCCTCTGTCGAGACGTTACTATCTAATAGGGCCAAATCTTCTTCACTCACAGCCGGGAGATTACTGCCCTGAAGATACTGTTGCATATCTCCCTCATCTGGTATTAAAGTTTGTGTATACAGCTTCTGATAGTATATGGAAAACTGTTCTAGAACTGCTTGTGGATGAGTGTACAAGGTTCCATTTGTTCCCTTTAAAACATTTATCTTTGTTTTAACTTTCCTCTGCTACTTTAAAAGCCAAGACCCTTCCTATTTGCTCGCCATATTCATATTGCGATAGCCGATATTTATTATACCTAACTGCAATTCTCTCCCTAAAAGACTTCTTCATTGCTGTCTTTGCATCCACACTACCACAAAGAGAGCTGTTTGTACTTTCCTAATTTAGCCTCTGCTATACCTCTGGGGAATCCCTGGACTCTGTGCACACTATACCTTACTTTGTTACAGTATATACATAGCCAGCTTCCTACAATATATATGATTGATTAATACAATTTTGGGTCTTTTTACATGGGCTCCTCTTATTCCATGGGCACAATAAAGTGAGGATGGAGATCGGTTGGTTTTCTTTGTGGGTAAATGTTTTTTGGATGTTTAACTGCTAGGAGAGAGGAAAGTCCATGGCAGAGGTTTATTGAAAAGTCAGTGTGGGTAGGTTGGCAGAGACAGGGGTTGTGATTTAGTGAGGGTATGTGCTTGGTGTAATGAGGAGTGGCAGGTAGCAAATACTTTGAGTGGGTGTAACGGCCATGAGCTGTGACAAGAATATGTAGGTCGTAGGCTCAAATCTGGTGATTTTGGGATATACCTAAGCACTGTTTGTTCAGAAGGAGTGGATTTGCTGAGGTGCTAAGGCAGCATTTATTCACATAGTCAGAGTAGATGATCTCAAGTATCGATCTCTCAAAGGGTCACAAGTCACAAATGTTCTTGCATCACAGTCTGCAGGGGTGATGGCACAGTGGGAGCAAGCACTGATTTCTCAGATGATCACAGCTTGTAGGAAGGTAGGATCCTTCTGCATGTGTACCCCTACTCTTTGCCTGGTGCTAAGCTGGTTTTTGACTAGTCTGACTGGGATCCTGCTAATCAGGACCCCAGTCTATCTGCTTTCTGCTAAAACTGTTGTCTATGTACTTAGGAACACCCCAGATTGGATACTGGGGTACTCTTGTCAGTCCCTAGTATATGGTACCCATGTACCCGGGGCATAGGTACCCCAGAGGTCTCCCATGGGCTGCAGCATGTATTATGCCACCCATGAGAGACCATTCAAAATGGAACTACAGGCCTGCCATTGCAGACTATGTAAAGTGATGCATGCACCACTTACGAAAGATATAGGTTTACCATATCTAAGGGTCACTGCACTTAAAACCTATAAGTCACCCCTATAGCAGGCCTTTGCAATCCTGAGGGCAGGGTGCTTGTTTCTAAGTGAGAGGGTGCCCCTGCATGAGCAGGGCACCCCTGCAGCCTACGGAGTCCATTCTCCCGGGTTGTCATTGAAGCAGCCATATACTAATATAGAGGGGCATTGCGTGACCGCGCGATGACCATCTCGAAAACGGCTGCAACGAACCCTATCATGTTTGGTGTCAAACACGTTGGAATCATACCCCCACAGCGTTACCGGTGTGGGAGGTATGATTCCACCCACCGGTAGAGCCCTTGGTTAGGCTCTCAGTGTTCCCGGTATCAGCCTTCTAGTCCCGGACAGCACAAAATGGTTGCTGCCGACCAGAGACACATTTCTGCCCTCCTGCTGCTGAGCCAAGCTCGAGCAGGGGAAGGCAGGACAATAGGCATCCTGTCACAGGGCGGTGTGACCACCTCCCAGACAGGATTTAGTGTAATTGGGGTGGGTGGGTGCGCTTGCCAGCACCTGAAAGTCTGCATGAGGGGCACATTTGGTGTCCCTGTGTATAGTCCATTTCAAACCAGTCCTGAGAGCTGTTGGCTCCTGCTCTGGTGCGAAACTGGACATAGGACATGGGAGTAACCTCCCCCTGTCCTGACCCTCTCCTGGTTCCCTGAATCTTCTCAACCCTTTCCTTAGGGTACTTAAGGGCTTACCTGGGTGTAGGTCCCTAGATTAGTCGTGGACAAGATTCAGAACTGAAACCACTGCACTTCTACCGTCTGAGCACTCTGGACTTCGCTGGACTTTGTTTGGGCCTGACTTCGTCTCCCTTTCAGTCTGCTGCCTCGTCTGTGCCTGTGCACCATACGGGATCTGTGCAGGGCCTGTGGAGCATCCAAGACACCTGAAGATAAACTCCCTTGGAGTGAAGCAGTCACTCCCCTGCATTCGTAGGCACCGCAACACTGCTGACCAGTCTGCTGATCCCGAGCTCCTACGGACTCTGAAGAGTTCAACAACACAGGAGGTGGGTTTCTACGTCCCTCGCAGCCGTAGCTGCCCTCTCACCCAGTTTGAGGCCAGAATCCCTCGTGGGGGCTGCGATACCCGAACCCGTGTGCACCACGTACTTTTGCAAGTGCAAATGCTTGTTGGCAATTCTGCACAAGTGCATTGGGCTCCAAGTAGCCCCAGCCTCTGGCAACTTCTGCTCCAAAGATCTGCAACCACATCACACGTGTGCTCCGTAGCCTGTTGTTTTGTAAAGCTGCAAGAGGTCCTCCTGCGACTCCAGTGTCTTCGACCTGTGGAGGGTCAACTACGTCTTCTTTGGGCTCCCCTGATTGCTCTGGGCTTGCCCGGACTCCCCTGCTGGTAGTGAGCCTCCTGGACCTTGCTGGTTCTCTTCCTGCAACTACTTGCCTCCCTGTGTGGGTTGCTTTTGCCAAGGCTTGTTGGTGCTCCCGCCGGACACCAACCCCTCAGCACTCGACATCCTTCATGGGACAGCTCGTATCTGGCTCCTGGTCATCCTCAGCATTGCCTGGTCCCCACAGCTGCAGAGTCAAGGTCATCGACATCTATCCTGAAGCACCCGACATCGTTGGGCATTCGTCTACCAAACCTCTGGTCACTCTCAAGTGACCCAAACTCTGTCCCCTGGGGGGCGCTAGAGGGCGCAACGCAAGATGGCCGTGTTGTAGCGCAGCTCTGCCGGCCGGAGCTATAATCCTTATAAAATCCTACAATTCCTGCTATCAACGACCGCTTCAACACACGGGATACAGAGGCGCACCTTAATCGATATCGGCTGAAGCCGAAAATATGAGGACAGCAGCGGCGGGGCGGCTATAAGATCGGAGCTGTGATGAGGGCCTCCTGGTCTCAAAATGGCGATCTGGACCGCTTGCTGACGGCGGGCGCCTCTGCTGCGGTGCTGAGAGGACAGCGGCTGTTGGGCGAGGCTGTGAGCGGTGCGGCGACCCGGCGGCTGGTGCCTGCGCGCCAAGTAGGTGGGCGCGGGCTTGCTTGCTACCTCGTCTGCTGGCTGCGTGGGGGCAGATCCTGGCGGGCCCCGATTGCCGGAGGACGTGCGGCCCGCTCTAGCGAGACCCGGCGGTGTGGAGCCAGCCCTGCGGCAATGGAGGGGTCGCCTTAGCCGCTTCGAGGTCTGTGGCCTGAAGACTGTGGAGGGCGCCGGCCGCGAGGGAGTGTGATTCCGGCCGGGACGCGCCGAGGCCCGCATCTGTCTCGACGGCCTGTGCCTCGCATGACTGTGGTGGCGGGGTCCTTGGGGCACTCCCGTGGCCCTGCCTTCTGCTGGTCCTGCCGATGCTCAGACTGAGCTGCCCACGGTGAGTGGGGGGTGTCTGCACTGCCGCCTGGGGCCCCCGCTGTCCCTTCTACCTGCAACTTGTGGACTGTCCCTGGCCCCAGCGCGTTCCTCACGGGCCTCTCTGTGTGTGCACCTGTGGCGGCGGGGGAACGCCGCACCCACTCTCATCACCGGGGGCCACTGGCTGATTGGGTGAGAACTGGTGCCCCCAGTGTCACCGCCTTCATATGTGACATTTCTGGGCCTCTCTCGGACCTCTTGTTCGACCCCCTAGCAGCATCTGCGGCACCACAGTGATCCCATTACACCTCACTCTGGGAGATTACCTCTGGGAACCGCAAAGATCCATGGGGCCGGCCGCACCAATTCGTTGACCCCAGCGTTGCAGCCACTGACATTGCATCTGGTGAGGGCCACTTGGCGACGTGGAATCCATGAATAGCGGACTGGGGGCACGCACAGCTTCATCGTGGTGGGAGCGCCTTTGCTGCGGATCATCTAACTGGGTGGCAACCTGAGGGTTTGGGAGCGGCGGCTGCTGCTTGTGTGCCCTGTGTTGTGCTGTCCTCGCCTTTCCCGCTCAGGCCTTGGAGTACGGCGACCTCACTTCGGGCTGTTTACCTTCCTGTCTGGATGTGTGCATTTCTTGAACTGTTGGGTGGCACGCAGTATTACCTGTAACTTGCATAGCTTGGGGCCATTGCGTGTGCTCATCTGGGACCCTCTCTGGTGACAATCAGCTCAAGTCAGGCAAGTGATGCCCTATTGCCCAATTGACTTGTTCTATAGAGGTGACATAGCTGCGATAACTGGGCATTGAGGCGGAGCGTTCTCTGCTTTTGGCTACCTGCATTGAGGTCGACATTGAGGCGGTGGGCGTCGCGGCGCATCCTGGCTCTTTCCCTGTGGCTCTTCGTGGCTCCAACCTCTTCATATTGGCTCCGCGCGCGGGATCTGCGCAGTCTCACACAATGGGTAAATCCGAGCGCAGTCAATCTCGCCTCACATTCGAACCTCGCAAATCGAGCAAGTCACAGCAAAGGGCAACCTCAGATTCCGAGATAGACGCTCCCACGGACAGTTTATCTGCTATCGAGAAAACACTGGCAGCTGTTCAATCCAGTCTACAGTCCATAGATGGTAAGATTGACAACCTAAACCTTCGCATGGATCACATATCCAACAAGCTGGACAAGCACGCGTCGCGTCTCGGGGAGGAAGAGACGCGCTTATCAGACGCCGAGGACGGCCTACAACATGTCACATCAAAGACATCAGACATGGAGAAAATCCTTGCCGTGATACAGGCCAAAAATGAGGATTTGGAGGCGAGATCGCGCCGAAACAATCTCCGCATCACAGGTTTGCCCGAATCCACCAACACGGGCCGCCTCGAAGCATACATCGAGACACTCCTGCAAGCGATATTTGGGGCCGGCAACTTGTCATCTGTGTTGATTGTGGAAAGAGCGCATCGATCACTAGCCACCAGACCTCCGCCGGGCACCCCTCCACGCCCTATCATTGCGCGACTTCTCAACTACAGGGATCGTGACACTATCCTCCGCCTGGCTAGAGAGAAGGGGAACATTGTACATGAAGGTAACTCCCTTGCATTCTACACAGACTTCACGGCCACGGCGCAAGCGGCGAGGAAGGAATACTTACCGGCGAAGAAGCTTCTGATGGCCGAAAAAGTTCCCTATGCAATGCTGTACCCAGCGAGGCTGCGCATCGTACTGAATGGAAAATCAAAGATCTTTACTATGCCCAAATCTGCCCTAGACTACGCAAAGTCACTCAAGCGGAGGAGCCGTGACTCCTCTAACCAGGACTGCGCGGATCAGGATAATTCCTCACAAGGGACCGCAGAGTGACAAGAAGTTTGCATACGTATGCGTGTGGAACTTCAACATTGTTATCTGCCTCTAAACTGAACACATGTTGCTCAGGCGTTGCTGTTTTCTTTACATCGCATTTGGAGGTTTGCTGGTTTACAGCCCTGAGCTCTAAATGTGCAGATAAGGTTTTCTTCTTTTTGTTTGTGAAAATCGTCACTGTGCCTGTGTAAGAAGTTGCAATTTTGCTACATGTCACAAACCAAGTGGGAATTGTTTATGTAATTCTCTGGCCACCTCCCTTTTCAAGCTGGGAGGGTTCTTGTGCTCCAGCGCTCCCCTATGGGTATTCCCCACAGCTGTTCTGGCAGCATTCATGTTCTACTGGATGTCGGTTGGGTTAGTTCGGGATGGCTTTAGCAGGTTGGGGTTGCTGAAGTGGGTGGGGGTGTGGGAGGGTGGGGGGTTAGGGGGGGTTTGTTAATGTGGCTACAGTTCTATGTGACATCTCCTAGTGATAAGTATAGCGGTGCAGGATTGGAATATTATTGTGCAAGCAGGTTGCGCTGTCTTGGCCTCACATATGAAACATGAAAACATTGTCTGTCTAACTTGGAATGTAAGGGGGCTCAATTCGCCGAAAAACATACGTCAAGTGATGGCTTATCTCGACAGACATGAGGTACATGTCGCCCTAATACAGAAAACGCATTTAACCAGACACACTGATGCTCAAATAGGTGCAAAATGGGCAGGTTTTAGACAGGCACCATGGTACTCATCATACGCGCGGGGGGTAATCACACTTATTAAAAGAAATCTGCCCTTCACTGTTATTCAGCATTGCACAGACGATGCGGGCGGTATGTCCTGATACACGGTAAGCTGGCAGGGGAACTGGTTACCTTGGTGAATGTATACGGCCCTAATGTGGACGACCCTGACTTTTATGAACGCATCCTTGATATATTGCGGAACTGGCCGACTGCCACGATAATATGGGGAGGTGACCTGAACACTCACCTAGATCTGGCCAAGGATTGGTCCAGTGGGATGGGGGTCACTCACCAAAGGCTGCTAGAATCATAAATGATGGGATGGCGGACACGCTGGAGGGCACACATATATCTGCTGCGCGGGGCAGTTGGTCGCAACTCGATTACTGGTTAATGAGCGAGAGTGGCTCAGCCTGGGTGTGGGATGTGGTCGGTCTCCCACGCACCTTGTCAGACCACAACCCAGTGCGGCTGGAATTGCATATCCCACAACTGATCGGTAGACAGTTCACTTGGCGCTTTCGCTCTGAGGCGCTGCTCGACCCAGTATACACACACACTATCAGAGAGGCCATCATGCAATATTTCACACTAAATAAGGGGTCGGTGGACAGCGCAGCAATATTGTGGGAAGCTTTTAAAGCCACAATCCGCGGAACCTGCATCAACACCACCGCAGGCATACTCAAAGACCTTCAGGGTCAGTTGTTTAAGCTAGAGAGCACCCTACAGCGATTAGAGCGGGAATACGAGAGGGCTCCCGGTGAGCCACTTCTTGCCCAAATAAAAGAGTCATTGCTAGAATTTACTCAATTAGTTGACGCGGAGCTACGATATAAATCCAAACGTCATGTGGCCCGTGCTTACGTTGAGGGGGGCAGGCCAGGACTCACCCTAGCGAATAAAATAAAGGACAGAAAAAGCAACCACACCATTATAAAAATTACTGATGCCGCTGGGGTGGATCATTATACCACTGCAGACATTGCCAAGCAATTTTGTGCGACATATTCTGACATGTACGCGTCCAGGACGAGCACGTCAGCGGCAGAACTGGAGGACTACCTGTCTGATATCGCTCTGGTGTGGCTATCTGACGCGCACAGAGACTATCTTGCCCAACCGATCACGGAGGAAGACATTAGGGCGGCAATTAAGACTCTTCCGAACAAAAAAGCTCCGGGCCCTGATGGTCTAACCGGTGAGTTTTATAAGGAGTTCGCAGAGGAACTGACTCCCCACCTAATTGAAATGTATGTCGAGGCCTTTGAGATCGGTACATTGCCCCCTACACTGCGAGAGGCCCTAATTATCACGCTCCTCAAAAAGGACAAATCACCACATAGCTGTGACTCGTACCGGCTGTTATCACTTATGAACACAGATGTGAAAATACTGGCGAAGATATTGGCTACTCGGCTGACTCCTCTTAGCCACTATTAGTCCTGCCGGATCAATCCGGATTCATTCCGGAACGCTCTACATCTCATATTTTGCGGATGTTGTTCGCTATGTACCATATCCTGGACCCTAGCTTGCAGGCTGCGGCGGTCATGCTGGATGCAGCTAAGGCCTTCGATTAGATTGAATGGAGCTACCTCTTTAATATTCTTCGACGTATGGGATTCCATCCCATTTTCATAAATTGGATCTGTCTGCTGTACACAGCCCCGACTGCATGGGTCCGGGTGGCTGGTGTTGCAACTGACCCCATCCCAATCTGTAGGGGCACCCGGCAGGGGTGCCCTTTATCACCGCTCCTGTTCGCAATCATGTTGGAGCCCTTGGCCTGCATTATCCGGCAGCGGCACAAAGCGGCGGCCTTGCAATTTGCCCATCGTTCTGTGAGCATATCTCTGTACGCGGACGATATGCTACTGTTCATAAGGGAACCACATACATTTCTCTCGCCAGTGTTACGGGAATACATACGGTTTGGGCGGTACTCGGGCCTTACTATTAACTGGTCCAAATCAGTGGTGGTCCCCCTCACTGTGGCCACCACTCCCCATGCGCTGGAATTCCCATTGATATGGTCTGAAGAACCTGTAAAATAACCAGGGGTGTGGGTGCACCGTGACCCGGATATCGTAGTTCGTGACAATTATGGTACGACCTGTACGAAACTAGAACAGCAGGTGGATAGATGGATACGGTTACCTCTGTCACTAGCGGACCGTATAGCCCTTGTAAAAATGGTCGTCTTGCCTAAATTATTCTATTTTTTCAGTACCATTCCGATACAATTCCCCGTTGCGCTGTTTAAAACGATCCGGACACTGACAACCAGGCTGATATGGGGGGGCAAACAGGCACGGGTGAGCCTGGTAACCCTCACCCTGGATTACAGCAGGGGGGGCTTTGGTGTGCCCGATATATATCTCTACTATCTTTGTGCTCAAGCCCAATTTGCCTACTACTGGTACAACGCTCACGCTTTCATACCGCATGTGGCTGTGGAGGATGGAGACGCACATCCTATCCCCTTAAGATCCATGCTGACCCACACGCGCAGAGGCACGCCCAGCTCTGAAATTAACTCTATAGATGCTACAATTGCAGCCTGGCAGGCGCTGGGTCGGCGTGCACACAAGTTGCCGTTATATGCTCCGCTGCTGCCAGTGGCACATCATGCAGACATATTGGCCACACATGACTTGGGCGTTATCCGCACTCTGAGGTCTGTTGGCATCGATAAGATGCAGGACCTCTTCCTTAATGGTAGTTTTTTAACGCAAGACGATCTCAGCTATGTCCAAAATCAGACGCCTTTGTTTATTTTCACCATTTATAGACTGAAGAAGGCACTTCAAGCACATTATCCAACGTTCCCATTAGAGCCCCCTACGCTGCTGGCGTTGCAAACCCTACTTGCCAGCCCGACGCGACATAAACTGGTTACTAAACTCTACCGGGTTGCTAGGGAGGACACCCCACTACCCCACAGCAGGAGTCTTGAGAAATGGAACGCAAAACTGGACCCGCAAAACTCGCAGGCTGACTGGGAATACTGTTGTAAACTAACCAGTGCGCTTACATCCAATGGTAATCTTCGCATTCTCCATTTTAAATATCTCCACCAAATGTATAACACGCCACACAGGCTCCTTAGATTTGGCCTTAGAGACACGGACGTCTGTAAGAGGTGTGGTGCCCCTGGAGCAGATTTCTGGCATCTGGCATGGGAGTGTGTGAATGTTAGAGCTTTCTGGGTTACTGTCAATACCACATTACAAAAGATGACTGGTCTTATATTGGACTGTACCCCACATATATGTTTGCTGGGACTGACGCCAACCTTGAAGGGGGTTGAGAGGAGATTTATAACTATCGCTCTATTATTGGCAAAGCGCAGGGTGGCTATGTCCTGGGAGAGTCGGGTGAGCCCCTCCTCTAAACTATGGTTGAAAGATATGGTCTGCTGTCGTGACACCCTGGCTCTGTACGCCGAAGAACTCCCGGCTACCTCTAGGTCCAGGGACATTTGGGCTCCTCTGTTGCAATATCTCCAAGCAAATGTTGACGAGATGACATCTGCCTCTGTTGCATAGCCTTATTGTGTGTTGTTGTCGCCATAGCCTGTTGCCCTGCATTGTATGCAAAGATCTCTGTACCGTCTACACTATTGTACCTTGCTAGCCACAAACTGCTTAGCTGTTTGTAAGATTTCAAATGTATGATGCATACCTACATTTGTCAGTAATTAAGTTTCAATAAAACTTTATAAAGAAAAAAACTATGTCCCCTCTGCTTTCAGGTACTCTTCATCAAGAATCCATGTTTGGATTCCCATGGACACTTTTTCCTCTTCCAGCAGCGGCACTTTCCTGAGGTCCTCCATTGGGTTCGACGGTGGTTTCCAACGCCAATTCACACCTATGCACCCAGCTTCCCTGGGATAGGTAACTTGGGTACTACGGTATCCACGGGTGGGGTGGCTCGCCAACCTTCTGTCTTCCAAGGGGTTTCCTCAGGGTCCACTGGGAAGCGTCCATAATCTTTAAAAATCCAACCGCGACTTACACGTAGAGTTCTACGGAGCCTGCGGTCGTGTTCTCACACTGCACGAGCCCTCCGTGGGGACCCTGTCTACTTACCTTGGGTGGTTCCTCAGGTCCCCAGCGATTCTACATCCTCTCAACATTGTCCTGACTCGAGCTGTGGTTCTTATACCGCTTTTGTAGTATATGGTTTGGTCACCCCCTGGGGCCCACTGTGTATTAGTGCTATTTACTGTGATTTCGTTGCTATAGTATTGTGTGCTTTGTGTATATCTCTGTGTGAGGTTGTTTTTCATTTAATCTATACTATAAGATTACATTCTGGTGAAACAAGCTGCTTTACACTCCTTCAAGACTAAGCCTGAAGCCTGCTCTCCACCGCTACCACTTGGATAGCTTTCTAAGGTTGTCTGAGACCTCCTAAATCACCATAAGGGTTGTCTGGACTGGTGCAGGGTGCCCACTTACATTAGTGGACAGCATATACCAGGCCAGCCTCTCACACAGCTCACAGAAAGAAGTGATGGAGTACTCATAATTGATAATTGTAGTTCACAAGTTTGCTGCACACTGATCATTCAGAGGACTAGGGACCCGTTATTCAGAGTATTAACATCAATTGCTCGTATGACTTCATGACATTTTATTTGAAAATGTTGTTTGAATATTTATATATTTATCTGTATTAATCCTCCATTATAAGACATGTTATTTTTTCAGGGATGGTGTGCTTTGTTCAACCAATGTTGGTGTCTGTGTTATGGATTTTACATGCTTTAGTCATGCTGCTTATAGTAAAAACCCTCATCAGAATCTAAATGCCACAATTGACATACATTTGGAGGGGAAATGTTTCCCTGACTATTCTAGTTAAATTTCACGGCATGTGAAGTAATAAATCAAAGGACACACGTGACTCACATGTAGTTCAGACTCACAATATCCATGATGAAGTAAATCTCAGTTTCTCTCAAGCTAACACAGCTTTAACCTTCTCTCTCCACATATCCAAGGAAAGTGACCACTGCATGGAAAGTGACCTAGAACACTGAGGCTTCCGGATCTCAATCTGGAAGCCTCAGCCTCTGTGTTCTAGGCTCCAGTAATGGAGGCATTGTGACATCATTAGAAATTCTAGGCTTGTTATATTTCTATCTCTGCAGCCTGGCAATGCTTGATGATGTCAATGACACAGCATCAGGAATGGTTAGAATATTCGGCATTAGATACCTAGGGGCCGATTCCGATCTCGGCCGGTAGGGCTCCGAATCGGATTCAGCTTTACCGGATCCGATTCGGAGCCCTGTTTCCCGACCGATTCGTACGTGCGTCCGGGCGAGCGAGTACGATGCGAAATCTCCGACCGACTCGTTCGCGAGACCCAACCGCACCGACCGACTCATTCGCGAAAGCCGACCGCTCCGACCGACTCGCACGGACAAGACTCGCACCGCGCAATGGAGACGTTCCCCGGCCGGGTAAGTACGATGCGCGCCTCGAGCAGTCCGACCAACTCGCGCCGTCCGGCTCAAAAGAGCAGTCGGAGCCGCACTTTGGGGGTCCGTGTCGGACCCCCCTGTACGCGTAGCCGCGCGAGTCGCACACAGCGGGGACCCATGGGTCCCCCCTACCTGTGCATGTACGGCGCGAACCTCTTCGACGCGTACCCGCTGTAGGGGGCGCCCTTGTTCGCCTCGCACCCATTGAGTCAATGGGAGCCCGCGTACGCGTTGTACGACCGGCTTCCATTGACTTCAATGGGAGTCCGACCGAATCGAGTCCGATAGCATGCGTGCGCATCGTACTCGTTCGGTCGGACTGCTAGGGTCCGATTCGGTCGGAAATCTCTCCGGGTCCGGCTCGGTCGGAGAGATTTCCGGCCCGAATCGGAATCGGCCCCCTAGTGTTTTTGGGATGTTCAGTTAGGTAGCAGAAAGTGTATACTCCCAAAGAAGGGAATCTTCACGTTTGTGAATTGAATTGGAAAGTGCATAATATCTATGAATGTTTGTGCCTTGTTCACCAGATTCAAACATTTTACTGCTGACCTGAAAATGTGAAATCACTAGGCTGTTGTGTGACTTGCTCACCAGCCATCAATATTTTGTTATGTTTGACTATCACAGAGAGTCATTAGCATGAATACCAGATTCCAAATCCTGCTATTGCTCTGACATGGGAAACCTGAGAGACAAAAGTTGTTTCACACTGTTGCAAACTGATAAATGCATTCCAAGCCATCCTGACAAGGCTCCCGGAGAGCCTGTCAGCCTGGGATGGAGATCAGAGAGCACAGCTTCGAGTGTGGAGAGAAAGGAAAGCTGTATAGAGAGGTGTGGTAGGGTGGTCGGAGGCCAGGTATTATTTTTTTTTATATTAGGGCAGTAGAAAGATTTGAAGAGAGGTGTGGTGGGAGGCAAAATACCAGGCTTATCAGTGAGTTGGGCAATGGTTTTTGTATCAGTGTTATGAGATGCATCATAGACAACTTAAGCTTCCATCTAATTTTTTATTTGATCCTACCTGGGATCCCTGGGTGCAAAATTTGGCAGTTGTGTGAAATGCTTGCTAGTCATAAATGTTACATTGATCCATGAGAAATTTCAAGAGATCTGATTGAATAATCCGCTTTAGCATTTATTTGTGGATTACACAAATCATTTGACCATGAATATTATTCAGCTAATAGGAATTAAACAACATGTAAAGGAAATGGTCCTTTGTGGTTCAACTTAAACTTGAAAAACAGTGTCCTTTATAGCTAAATCATTTTGGGGAAAATATACAATTGATGATGGCACACTGTGGCAATAACTTTCTGTTGCAAGGTGCACATGAAATTCCTATGGTCTTGCCTTGCAAAAGAGTGTTATGTTAAAATGTCTGATCAAAGCATTATTAGCGGGAATCAGTTAGAAAAGGTCCGAATAGAGATCATTGAAAACTCTGCGTCACTGGCCCCTATGCCACAAAGGATAGATTCATTATGAGGTCATCCATGTGACATGTCATCCAGTCGCACAGGGACCAAAAACCTTAGAATCTTCACTTGGGACTCAGGACTTGTGGTTTTCAGGCAAGAAGAGAACACTCTGATGCCAGCCAAAGGTCCAGGACCTGGATGGGCACCTCTTGGGGATCAGCGCTCACTCCAGCAGAGGCCAGCACCAGGGCTCAGGCAGGTACAAGCAGTTCCATTTGGTGCTGGTCCGCTTGACAGTTGCATGGAGGCCTCTGGAAGCTTGTTTTTTACCTGTAGCTCAAACAGGAGGTCAGTCAACTGACTCTTGAAATCACTTCTGCGGAGCCTGAGCTCAAGTCAAGCAGGTCCAATTTTCCTTCTTCAGATAGCAGGGCAGTCCTTTTCCTGAATCTTCCACAGGCCCAGCGGTGTTCTGATGAGAGGTTTTGAAGGTGCCACTTTTATCCTCAGTGCCAGCCTGCGGGTGAGGGATGTCCCCTTTGTCTAAACTTCCCTCTTTCCTGTGTTTGGCTCTAAACTGTCTAAGGTAACAAAGGGTAGACATGCCTAGTTGTGAGCTGCATTTGTCAGTGGCACAGCAGGCAACCCTTAAAAGTCAGGAAGGGGTGGGCAAGCCCCAAGGCTATGCTTTGAAGCTCAGGAAGGCTGAGCACAACTTTCTAGGACTTCCTGGTCAGGAGGCCCTTTTGACCCCATATCTGGAAGTAATACACAAAACACCACAGGAGAGGCATTCACAGTCATGTGATCCTGGACCTTGGCAGTAAGGCACATTTGTTTTATGCAGGAAAATGCACACTTTCTAAAATTGGCTTTTTCAGAAAACAACTTAAAATCCGGTTTTACCATTAAAGAGTATTTCAAATTATAATTTATTTGAGTGGAAACAGTGTTTCTTTCTCTGGTCCCAAATTGGAGTTGTGGCGTAACAAGGTAACCCAGTGTTAGTCTATGGGAGAGCTAGCTTTACAACATTGAAAACTGCCTTTAGGATTTTTTCATTGTCCAGGCATGTAAAACTGAAATAAACATGTCCTACTGTGAGAAGTTGGCCTGGTATATGCTGTCCACTATTTAAAGTGGGCACCCTGTACCAGTCCAAACAACCCTTATGGCGATTTAAGAGGTCAAAGATAACCTTAGAAAGCTATCCAAGTGGTAGCTGTGGAGAGCAGCCTTCAGGCTTAGTCTTGAAGGAATGTTAAGCAGCTTGTTTTACCAGAATGCAACCTTATTGTATTGGTTAAATGAAAGGAGAACCGCACAGTAGTTATAAAAATATGTATTTATTATTATAACACACTCTAAATACCTCACAGTATCTGCTACATGCAGATAAACACAAAGCACACAATACTGTAGCACAGAAACAGTCGTAAGTAGCACTAATACACAGTGGGCTCCAGGGGAGACCAAACCATATACTAAAATAGTGGTAAAAGAACCACGACTCGAGTCAAGACAGTGTCTAGAAGATGTAGAATCGCTGGGACCCCAAGGAGCCACCCAAGGTGAGTAAGTAGGGACCCCACGGGGGATGGGTGCAGTGTGAGAACACGACCGCGTGCGCTGTACAATTCTATGGGAGAGTCGCGGTTGCAGTTTTAAAGTTTAAGGACCCTTCCCAGTGGATTACGGGGAAGCCCTTTGGATCATAGGAGGTTGAAGAGCCACCCCACCCATGGATACTGTAGTACCAGAGTTACCTATCCCAGGGAAGCGGGGTGCATAGGGCTGAAGTGGTGTCGGAAACCGTCGTCGATCTCAATGGAGGACTTCAAGGAAATGCCACTGCTGGAAAGAAGAAAAGTGTCCGTTTGAATCCAAAGGTGGATTCTAGATGAAGAGTACCTGAAAGCAGAGGGGACAGAGTCTGGGTCACTCAGGAATGACCAGGGGCTCGGTAGACGAATGCCCACAGATGTCGGGTGCGTCAGGTGCGTTAAGGGGGTTCTTGACTCTGCAGCCACCAGGACCAGGAGATTTCGAGGACAACCAGGAGCCGAATAAGAGCTGTCCCACAAAGAATGTCGTGTGCTGAGGGATCGGTGTCTGGCTGGAGCACCAACAAGCCTTGGCAGCGGCAACCCACGAAGATGGTCAAGAAAGGTTACGGTTCGGACCAGCAAGGTCCAGGAGACTCACCAAACACAGGGGAGTCAGGGAAAGCCTGGAGCAACCAGAGGAGCCCAAGAAAAGCAAAGATGACCCTCTAGAGGACCCACAGGTCAGAGGCACAGGAGTCGCAAGGGGACCTCAAGCATATTTACAAAGCAACAGCCCATGGAGCACTCGGTGTGAGGAGGCTGAAGTTCTTTGGTGGAAATGGTCCCAGAGATTGGGGCTACTCGTAGCCCAGTGCACTTGTTTTGGGAATGCCAACAAACATATGCACTTGCAAAAGTACCAGGTGCACAGGGGTACAGGTAATGCAGCCCCCATGAGGGATTCTGACCTCAAACTTGGTGAGAGGGCAGCTTGGACCTTGAGGGACTTGGAAACTTACAGCCTGTGTTGCTGGAGCCTTCGCAGTCCGTAGGAGCTCAGGAGCAGAAGATGGGTCAATCGTGATGTGGTGCCTGTGGTTACAGGGGAGTGACTCCTTCACTCCAAGGGAGATGTCTTCGGTTGTCCTTGATGCTCCACAGGTCCTGCACGGAGCCTGTATGGTGCATGGGCACAGACAATGCTTTGGACGGAGTGGGAGACGAAGTCGGGCCCAGTCGAAGTCCAGAGTGTCCAGACGGTCGAAGTTCAGTAGCTTCTGGTTCAGAATCTTGTCCACATCGAATCTAGGGTCCTACAGCCAGGTAAGCCCTTTTGTACCCACGGGAGAGGGTTGGACAGATTCAGGGGACCCTCCCAGGGGAGGGTTTGGACAGTGGGGAGGTTACTCCCATGTCCTTTGTCCAGTTTCGCGCCAGAGCAGGAGCCAAAGGCTCCTAGGACTGGTTTGAACTGGACTATGCACAGAGACACCAAATGCGCCACTCATGCAGACTTTTGGTCGCTGGCATGCGCACCCACCCCGGCCTAATACACTAAATCCTGTCTGTGAGGTGGTCACACCTCCCTGTGACAGGATGCCTATTGTTCTGCCTTCCCCTGCTCGAGCTTGGCTCAGCAGCAGGAGGGCAGAAATGTGTCTCTGGTCGGCAGCAACCATTTTGAGCTGCTGGGGACTAGAAGGCTGGTACTAGAAACACCAGGGACCTCACAAAGCTCGTTTCTGAGGGGTGAATCATACTCCCACACCGGTTACCGGTGTGGGGGTATGATTCCACAATGTTTGATACCAAACACGATAGGGTTACTTTCAGCCGTTTTAGAGTTGATCATCACACGGTCGCGTAATGTCACTCTATATGTCGTAAATGGCTGCAGCACTAACAACCTGGGAGAATGGACTCCGTAGGCTGCAGGGGTGTCCTGCTCATGCAGTGGCACCCTCTCACTTAGAACCAACCACCCTGCCTTCAGGATTGTTAAGGCCTGCTATAGGGGTGACTTATAGGTTTTAAGTGTAGTGATCCTTAGATATAGTAAACCTATCTCTTAAGTAAGTGGTGCATGCACCAACTTACACAGGCTGCAATGGCATTTTTGCATGGCCTCTCATGCGTGGCATAATACATGCTTCAGCCCATGGGAGGCCTCTGGGGTACATATGCCCTGGGTACATGGGTACCATATACAAGGGACTGACAAGGGTACCCCAGTATCCAATCTGGAGTGTACCTGACATAACAGGTTAGGGAGAAAGCAGATAGACTGGGGTCCTGATTAGCAGTATCCAGTCAGACTAGTCAAAAACAGTGTAATATGAAGCAAAAAGTGGGGGTAACCATAAGAAGCAGATCCTACTTTCCTACACCTACTTTTTAAATACAATGCACCCTGCTCTATCAGCCTTTAGGGCCTGACTTAGGGGGACTTATAAGTCTTAAACAGGAAGGTTTAGGCTTAGCAAAAGGTTTGTTTTGCCTGGTGGAAACGGCAGTTTAAAACTGCACTACAGATTTCAGTGGCAGGCCTGAGACATGTTTTGCAAAGCTTCTTCAGTGGGGGGGGGGGGGGGAAGCACAATGAGTGCTGCAGCCCACTAGTAGCATTTAATTTGCAGGCCCTGGGTACATTTAGGCCCATAAACTAGTTTTGTACAAGTAAAGTCAATTTAACCAATCAGGCGTAGGCCAATTTTACCCTGTTTTTAAGGGAGAGCACAATCACTTTACCACTGATTAGCAGGAGCAAAATGCGCAGAGTCCTAAAAGCCAACAAAAACGGGTTCAGAGAATGAAGGAACAAATCCGGGGTGACCTTGCATAAAGGGCCAGGTTGAACACCACCTCATTCTGTTCCTGGTCATAAATTCTAGAACTCATATTACTGGCTCACTGAATATAAAAATTTCGGCAGGTTGTAAGGCTGTCCAACAGATATGAAACCATCACCATTGACACTGATTAGATGCAAATAAACCTCATAAGCATCTATTCTTTGTACTATTTGATAGGTCTTCAAGCCCAGCCCTAATGTAAACATTCATTAGATAACTCTAGATGGTGAATAGTGTTTTAACAGAACCCAAGTAATCCTTCTTCCATTTCACCATAGCCTGTATGTTTTCCTCTTGTACTGTACCACTACCCAGGTTTATAACACACGTGTACAATCTGAGAGCCATCAAGCACAAGACTCACATGAACAGACAGCAGGAAGAGCAGAGTTTAATAACAACAACTCCAGCCCAACAGAGCAGCAAAAAAAAAAACGTATCAGAAAACCTAAGTGTGCGCAAAAGCAAAGCAAAAATTAGAGATGCCTATCGAATTTTGTGGACAATAAATCACCAAAAATATTTTTTCATTTAAAAAAATTAACTCTGAAGCACTAAGGGAATGTTTGACGATAAAAGAATTTCACAAATTAGGTAAGGCGTACCTTTTACAGTCTTCAGCCCCTAACACTTAAAACACTTCACATTTAATTAACACATTTCTAGATTTTTAAAAAATACAAAAGCAAACATAATCAATCAGAAAAGAAAATTAAACATGCAAACATAAATCATATCCTTTTTACGAAGTGAGAGATCATCTAAATTGGTACATTGTGCACAAATATCTTTGGGTACTTAATTGAAAGCTGAGAAAGAAGAGTATCAGAGAGATGTACATGTTTGTCGTAGAAACTATTATAGATAACAATAAAACTATGTACTCAAGAGGTGTGTGTGTGAGTATTTGTACCTTGATAATTCACATTGTTTATTGAGAAATAGGTCCAGTTATTTTGCAACACTTCTAATTGAATTACCAGGACAGTCATGTGTGGTACATTGAAATGAATTGAGTGCAATGTTACTTGTGAAAAGTGAACCTGCGTATTTTTCTTACAGATGGGCTATTAATTCACGAAACACTCATTAGAATACCTCATATCTAAAACATTTCCATCCGTATTATTAAAGAAATGTAATAGCAGGGTTTCTTTAATCCTGTACCCCAAACCCTGAATCTTCTCCCCCATAACCTTAAAAACATCCCCTAAATACTTAAGCCATACCCTTATCCCTATACCTTATTCTCCAATTTGTTAAACTGTAATCCCTTAACCCATTAACCCTACGCCCAAAAGTGTCAATACCTATACCGTATATAAAACAATATTAAACCGTATCCTCTGTAACTGTCATAACCGTAACTCCTAACCCTTTAACTCCTTAACACTATTCCCAAAACCCTTAACGCTTAAACCTGTATCCCACCACCTTACCTGTTATACCCTTAACCTAAAACCACAACATTTTAATACCATACCCTCACATCTATTGCTCTAATGCATAATCCCTAATCCCTTAACTTTAACATAAAGTCTCATTTTTTGTCCTCAGTATTTATGTGTGTAAGTGCGCATGGATTCTGAAAATACATAGGCCTTCAGAGGTAGAACAATGTCTAAATTCTGGTTTAGTTAAATATTAACATGATGATTGAGAGTCAAAACGTAACAGAAGTCACATCCATCATATTCCAAGTGCATTATAGTGAACTTACCAGTAGTAGTAATATTCAAGCTCACTAATAAATGTCAGTGTTTAAAGAAATTGCAGTTCTCACTATCTAACACAGCTACAACCTCCTCTTTCCAAGTCTCCAAGGAAAGTGACCACTGCGCCTGAGATCTGGAACTCTCATCCTCAGTGTCCTAGGCAGCAGTAATGGGGCCATTATGACAATGTCAGCAACCATCTGCTTGTTATGTTTCTATTTCTGCTACCTGGCAATGTCTGATGATGTCACAGACACAGAATCTGTATAGGGTGGAAGACTGGGTTGAGAATCCTGATGTGTGGGAAATTCCAACAAACAACAGAAGCAGGATTATCCGTAAATAAAATGCAGAAGAGTTCATAGTTCCTCGATAAGGGAATACCCCCAAGCTTTTCAATCCAGGTAAAGCTTTGTTCCAGTTACACAGTGTCACAGACCCCACATCTGGACATTCTCTGTGTCATGGGGACCAAGCTATACCTGTCTGATGAGCCCTCACTAGGGCAAAACCAGTCCTGGGTTGCTTGTGTTTCGGTTCAGGGAGAACCTTGCCTGCTCCCGTTGGAGGGGAGTCAAGACTGATTTGCATATGTCTGGGTCCAAACTCAGGAGTCATGCTATGGAACATAATTATGGATTGGGATGCGACACGATAAATTACCAGCGAATGAGATTAATTCAAACATTCCATCCATCACTTTTCAAAACACTTTAATGAAAAAGCAGACATTGTTTTTTTTACCATGTACATCATGGGAAGGGTTTCCTAAGTTCCAATTATATTTTTTATCAATTCTTGCGGGGAATTTGTATTAGTTTCCAATGTTTTCAAACATCTAAAAACCAGTGGCTATCAATTTGTACACTGTTTGTGTGTTGTTATAATTTTTGCTCACTCTTTTCTGGTGCTTACAAGGACTGTTTCTTTTATCATGAATTAATTTCAATACCAACATTGTATAAGATGTATTACAAAGTGGTGGTAGACACTTTGTAGTTATAGTTAGGATCCCCAGAGTTAGGAACTTCTCAGATATTTGAGCATTAATAAACGTGTGCCTTTTTGATGATTCTTCACAAACATTTGCAGACCTATTGCTTTTTCCACATTGGCAGAGATGCAAAGTTTCATGTTGATTGGTCAAGGGTGTGCAAAGAAATCAGAGGGTCCAAAAACATGTTTTTTCTCAAACATTCCTTTTCAATAGACTTTTTACTTGTGCGTAGGTAAGTAGGTATGAATTTTTAAAGTTATAAGGCATTTAAACGTAGTGATATTTGAGGACGCGAAACACAGCTAAATTTCACAGTAATTTTGCGGTATTTGCCAATGACAAGGCAGTATGTGATTGCATGATCGCTGCCTTTCTCAAAGTAAAAGACAGCCATGTTGTTTTACCCACACTTTGGCTGAGTTCTGGGTTACATCCTTTGATATAGGTAAGTAGTAGGTCTTATATATTTTCCCTAATCTACTACCAGTTTATTAAAATGGTAATAGGTAGGGAAAATTATTTATAAGTTTCTGGATTTTTAAAAAAAATATATCACAGAGTACTAAGGTACCATCTTGGAAGAACAGTTGAACTTGAAAAAAATTACAAACAAATTAATATGTAAAAAATTGAAAAATACACTGTACTACACTATATTTTACAAACACAGTGTTCTGTAGTGTGTGTGCAATTTTTAACAAAATGTTTACTTTAAAAAAAGTAATTGAGCATTGCAATACTACTTATAAATTGCTGCATTACTGAAAAATGTTTTTAAAAATGTGTAAGAAAAATCCTGTGTATTCTTTAATTTGACATATTTATTTTTATTTTTCCAGTAATTACCATGGTAATTTGCAGGTATTACTGTGGCACTCCTTAAACTTTTTTTTTTAAGTTTAGAAACAAAATAATACATTTTCCTACAGTAGGAAGCTGGGTTTCTGTTGTAGTAACCCCCACACTTTTTGCCAGATTTTAGATGCACTTTAAATTGTTGTGCCCTGGGTCACTGCCAATCAGGTTCCCAGGGCCTGTGTTCTTTCCCACAACTGTACCCTTTTAATCCCAATTGGCACCTCTCTGGCCACATGTAAGTCCCTTGTAAAAGGTACCATGGGTACCAAGGGCACTATGACCAGGAAAGGCCTCTAAGGGATGCAGCACATATTGTGCCACCCTTAGAGGTCCTGTACCATAACACACATACACTGCTATTGCAGGCTGCATGTTTTGGTGCAGAGAAAAGTGAAGAGTCGACATGGCACACATTCCTGTGTGCCATGCCTGCAACCCACTGCCTATGGTATAGGTCAGACAGCTCTCTAGCTGGGTGCACTATACCACTGGTGATAGTACAGTTGCATGAGCACTGTACCCCTACAGTGTCTAAGTTCACTCTTAGACATTGTAACTGCAGTAAAGTCATTAAGAGTATATGGTCTCTGAGTTTGTCTTTACAAACTCCACAGCACCATAATGGCTTTACTGAATTCTGGGAAGTTTGGTAGCAAACGTCTCAGCATAATAAACCCACACTGATGCCAGTGTGGGATTTATTATACTGTGCACTCAGAGGGCATCTTAGAGATGCCCCCTGAAAAACGACCACCCTCTGGTGGGGTCCCTGACTGGTAAACACCAGCCTGCCACCACGAGACATGTTTCTGGACCCCTGGGGTAGGAGCCTTCGATCCCTGAGCCAAGAAACAAAGCCTTTCCTGGGCGGAGGTGGTCACACCTCCCACAGGTCAGGAAGAGCCATCTGTAGCAGGGGAGCTTCAAAGGTATTGCTGATGCCTTTTTTTTCCTGGAGTTTTATATAGAGCGAATTTGACCCGAAGGTATCAAAGAGCTTTACATGAGCACCAGTTACGTTACACAAGGACACATTCATTTTTGTTAGGCACGGGGAGATTAAAAGATTTGCCCAGAATCACAGGATGTTGAGTGTCCTCAGATTAGAGATCAACCGCCCTAGCCCGTTCGACCACATTCTCTCCCCTCTCATCTCTCACCTTTGTAACCCTCAGCCTCTCCTGCTATCAGGAGCAGGCCCCATTCCTGTCTCCCCTCCTTTTCGCAGGAAAAATTAGAACAGCCCAGAAGGTGTGCCCACCTCTGCCAACTCCACCGCTCAGGTGGGGGAGGCGAGTCGAAGCCCAATCTTGAGTTCCCGCCATCTTGCAGATGGCAGCCATTCTCCAATCAGGATTAGGGATTATGCCAACTCCCCCACGTGGGGTGAGCACACTAAGGGTGTAGTCACACTAACTGACCTCGAGACCCCTAAAACACCCCCTAAGTACAGTATTTAGGGGGCATCCCTGAACCAAGAATACAGATTCCCCCAACCTACGAAGAAGAAATACGAAAGAAGACGCCCAGCAGAGGAGACTGCAGAGAAGAACTGACTTGGTCCCAGCCCTACCGGCACGTCTGCAAGTTACAGAGATCCTGCGCCAAAAATCGCTTTGTCCTGCAGCTAGCGACTTCCAGAACCCCTAGGAGGACTGACTGCCTTCAACAAAGACCGGATCTCCTGTGAACAGCAGCTCTGTTCAACAGAATCACCAAAGAAACACTCCGAGCCTGCTGTGGACAAAGAAACCTGATGCCTAGAACCACCACTGCACCCGATGCCTACGGCCCGAGTCCGAGTGGCCTCTGGTCCCAGCGAGGTCCCTCCGCACTCCAGAGTCCGAGTCCACCATGGGTTGACCCCTCCAGGACTCCCCGATGTCACCTGCAGACTCTGCACGGAGACCCCTCAACAGCGAGTGGCCCAGTAAGGTAAAATCCAACCTGAAAAGACACCCCTGCATCCAGCCGCCCTGCACCCTAGAGAAGAGAACCCGAGTTGCACCTATGTCCCCGAGCCCTCCAACTTACCTGCCGAGCTGCTGGTTCATCCCGGAAGACTTCCTGAACTGAGCCTGCAGCCAAAATACAAAACCGGCAACTCCCATTGAAAACAACAGGGAACCTGACACCAAAACAGCACCCTGCACCAGGCCTCCCTGTGCCGCTGTGGTTGCACTTTGTGTGCTAACTCGGATCCCCCTTTGCTCTGAGCTTAAGTCCAGGAGCTTTGCTCCCTCAACCTTGTGGCCTCCTCTTGAGCAGCCAACCAACCGGAGGCCCCGCACCCGGCCTCCCTAGTGCCAACTCCCAAACATAAGTACTTAGCTCGAAACCGATAACATTGTTTTCTCCCATAGGACTGCATTGACTGCTTTCTTGTGCAAATTGTTCTAAGTGTGGAGTTGGTTTGTATGAAACCCTAAGAAACTGCATATGTACAAAAACTGATTTACTTACCTTTTCTCTAGGAAATGTCCCAGTGTGATATCTAGGCATATCACACTGAGCAGAAAAAGTAACTTGAAAAGTAATCTGAAAAGTAACATACAAAATAATCTAAAAAGTAACTGAAAAGTAATTCCAATTGTTTTCTGAACAAGTGACTTACCTGTAACCAATCCAATTGCATTTAACTGCATTCAAACTGTAATTACCTGCATTATTCTTGCACAGTATTATCACACTTATCTGTACCAGGCCTGGCTTGGTTCTAGAAAATCTAATACATCTAAATAGTATTTTTATACAAAGAAATTGGTCTGAGTTCAGTCTTTGAGTGTGTGACATCATTTCTTGCAGGAGTGTGCACAATAAATGCTTAACTCTACCCTCTGATAAAGCCTTACCGCTTGCCAGCACTACCACAAATAGAGAGTAAGGTATTATCTACTTTAGCCTCTGCCTACCTTTGGGGATCCACTGGACTCTGTGCACACTATACCTTACTTTGGTATACTATATAAGGAGCCAGCTTCCTACACCTACTTAGTGCCACTTTAATAAAGTGGAAATAGGTAGGGATCAACAATAAAATCTACTACTTGCCTATATCTAAAGCCATAACCTAGAACACGGCCAAAGTGTGGTGAAAACTACACGGTTGCCTTTTAGTTTTTTAAGGGTAGTCATTAGCCAATGATATACTGCCTTGTGCTCGGCATGTACCTACGTATCCCCCGAAATTACTGCGGTATACTGCAGTACAATATATAACCAAGTGTTTTCTCACTTAGAACTTTAACAATACTTAACCTATATACAGGTAACTCCAGAAACCTATATTCCTGTCATAGCCTGTATTCCTGCATAATTTATCTACATCCGTTCAGGCTCTTTCACCTTACTTCTCTTTGGACTACACTCCACTACACCGCATGTCACTCCACTCTCACCACTCTATGCCACTATGTTCTATTCCACTCTTGTTTACCCCAATCTACTCAACGCTATACAACTCTATGCCACTCTACTCTATGCCACTCTAGTATATACCACTCCACACTATGCCACTTCAATCTATGCCACTTCACTCTACATTATTCCATTCTACGCCACTCAACTCTAAGCCACTCTACACCACTGCACTCTACGCTATTCTTCTCTATGCCACTCCACTCTATGCCACTCCACTCTGTGCTACTGCACTTTATGCCATGCCAATCCACTGTAACTGTAACTCACATCTTGACAATGCACAGCTTAAAACCTTTCTTATTACATCACTTATACGATATGAAATCATAGCTTTCATAAAAACACTAATAACATCTCAAATAGGATAATTTGTGAGAACACCGTGCATCTAAAGGTGCATGATATAGTTATTGTAGTGTGACTAGTGAGCTGACAGCACTGTACTTGGAGGTTCGTGAGTTATAGAATTTGAAGCTGGTGAGTAAATAATAAATTTAGGACATAATTGTAACTTCAAAATTTCTAAAATTTTTATAGTTTAGGTTTGGTTTGTATAGAAACAATAACTAAAGTTTTTCTAACGCTAACTTAGGGCCTGATTTAGAACTCTGTGGACTGGTTACTTTGTCACAATGGATGACGGATATCCCGTCCTCCATAATCTAAATCCCATGGGATATGGGCCTTTAGTTTTAACCTTTTAAGGCATTTGAGATGGACTAATTGCATTAGAAATACACATCAACAGGAAACGTTGTATTGTCGCTGAAAAAATTTCATATTGAGCTGTATCATCATGAAAGAGTCAATAAAGTGTACATCACAGTGAGGTGCATGAGGAAGACTAACAGAAATACTACAGCAACTGACTATTGGCTCTGCAAAATCAATTTCATATATTGGAAATCCTAAATGAGTGGTAGGCAAAACACCAGGTTTTTTTTTCTTAAATAAAAAAATAATTTGGTTTGGAGGAGATGATCAATGCAGAGGATGCTGAGTGTGGACAGCAGGACACCCTGTAAATTTGTTGTAAATATTTGCAAAGGGAAGGATAAAGCAATGCTAAGGATTGTCTGGAGTGTGGCAGGATAACAGGTATTCCTTTTTGGAGGGAGGTGATATAGGTACGGGCAGAGGGTGAGGAAATATGTTTCAAGACACCAAATGTAACACAAGGAAAGGCGCTGAGGGAGGTGAGGCTACAATACGTGTGGCTCTCCCATGACTCCTCTAACCCTGAACAGATGGTAGAACCAGGGACATATGATTTGGGTGTGCCATACATAACATACATAACAAAGGTAAAAGTGCATATTGTTGTCAGTGAATAACATCAATATTTTTCACCTCAGGGTTCTGAGAAGCATCATAAACAACTCAAGCTTCAATCTCATTGTCTTTTTGATGTCACTCAGGACCTCTGGGAGCAAACCGTCTAGACAGCTGTGTGTAATGCTTGCTAGCCATAAATGTTTCATTGCTCAGTGAGAAACTGTAAAGAATCTAATTGAGTAATTGGCATCAACATTTAGTTGTGCACTAAATGAAACATTTGACCATAAATATAATTCAGCGAATAAGAGCAAAAACACATGCAAAGGATGATGGCCCTTTGTGGTTCAAGTTAAACTGGGAGAGCAGTGACATTCATCGATAACTGATCTTGAACCTTGGAAAAATACAAAATGGGTGGGAGCTCAATGTGACAATACATTTCTGTTGGAAGGTGCACATGAAATTGCCTTGAGTCTTCTCTTGTCAAACCGTGTTATGTAAAAAAGAAGTATGATCAAAGCTTCGTTAGCAGGAATCATTTTGAGAAGGTCTGAAGAGAGGTAATTGAAAGCCCTGCCTTATTGGCCCCTATGCCACAAATGAGAGATTAATTCTGAGGGCATCCATGTGAACTCATTTAAAAAGAATGTCATGCACCTGAGGAAATATCCATGCATTTACTGAATACTCGCTTTTGACTTAAAGCATCAACTCTTAAACTAAATAGACCAACTTCTCCCATTGCTCCTGATAACATTCAGAGCTCATATTGGCGGCCCATCGAATAGGAATACCAAAGCAGGTTGTTAGGCTGACCAACAGCTATTCAAACTATCACCACTGAAATTAATTATATGCAAGTATCTATGTATTTAGTATGGGTATTCAGGAAACCTCTCAGCTTTTTACTATGTGATAGGTTGACAACCCCAGCTTAATTCAAACATATATTTGATTTCTCTATATGATGAATAGTGTTCTATCCAAACACCTGTAATGCTTCTTTCTTTTCACCACAGCCTGTAAGTTTGACCCTTGTACCCTACCACTATCCAGGTTCAAAACATAGATGCACAATATGACAGCCCTCAAACTCCAGCCCAACAGAGCAGCAAACAACAAAACTTACCAGAAAACCTGAATGTGTGCAATAGCAAAGCAAAAATAGAGATGCCGATAGAATTTTGAGGACAATAGGTGACCAAACATTTTTTTCATTTCAGAAAATCAACTCTGAACAGCTAAGGAAATGTTTTACAATGAAAGAATTTCACAAATTAGGTGAAGGCGTAACATTTACAGACTTCAGCCCCTAGCACTTAATACACTTCACGCTCAATTACCACATTTCTAGATGTTTTAAAAATACAAAAGCAAACAAAATCAATCATAGAAGAAAATTAAACATGCAAACATAAATCATAAACTTTCTTCGAAATGAGAAATCATCTAAACTGGTACATAATGCACAATTATATTTGGGTACTTAGTTTAAAGCTAAGAAAGAAGAGAATCAGAGAGACGTACATGTTTGTCGAAGAAACTATTATAGATAACAATAAAACTACGTACTTAAGAGGTGTGTGTGTGAGTGTATGTGTTTTTGTACCTTGATAATTCAATTGTTTACTGAGACATAGCTCCAGTTATTTTGCAACACTTCTAATTGAATTACCTGGAAAGTCACGTGTGTTCCATTAAATTAATTGAGTACAATGTTACTGTGAAAAGGGACACCTTCATTTTTCAGACAGATGGGATATAAATCCACGAAACACTCATTAGCATACCTCATATCTAAAACATTTCCATCTGTATCATTAAAGAAATTTAAGAGCAGGGTTTCTTTAATCCTGTAATCCACACCATTAACCCTATCCCCCATAGCCATATAAAAATCCCCTAAATACTTAAGCCATATCCTTAGGCCCTATACCTTATACTCCAATTTGTTAAACTCTGCTCTCTTAACCCATTAACCCTGCACCTAAAAGTGTCAATACCTATACCGTATATCCCACAATATTAAACCCTATCCTCTATAATCGTCATAACCCTAACTCTTAACCCTTTAAATCCTTAACACTATACCCAAAACCCTTAATTCTTAAACCTGTACCTTAACACCTTAACTATTATACCCTTAACCTAAAACCACACATTTTTAACCCTCATAACCTCACATCTATTCCCCTAAGGCATAATCCCTAATTCTGTTAACTTTAAAGTAAAGTCTCATCTTTTGGCCTCAGTATGTGTGTGTGTTTGTGTAAGTGTGCATGGATTCTGAAAATACATAGGCCTTTAGAGGTAGAACAATGTCTCACTTCTATTTCAGATAAATATGAACATAATGATTTAGAGTCAAAACGTAACAGAAGTCCCATCCATCGTATTACAAGTGTATTATAGTCTAAGGCACTTGTAATATGGTGGAAGAAGTATCTGTCCCATTTTGACTGAGTATCCCATCCATCATACTCTAAATAAGACCCTCAGTCAAGCAATCTAATGCATAAGTGAACTTACCAGCGGTAGTAGTATTCAAGCTCAGTAATACATGTCAGTGTTTAAAGAAATTGCAGTTCTCAAGAGCTAACACAGCTCCAACCTCCTCTTTCCAAGTCTCCAAGGAAAGTGACCACTGTGCCTGAGATCTAGAACTCTCAGCCTCAGTGTCCTAGGCAGCAGTAATGGAGCCATTATGACACTGTCAGCAACCATCTGCTTGTTATGTTTCTATTTCTGCTACTTGGCAATGTCTGATGATGTCACAGACACAGAATCTGCATAGGGTGGAAGACTGAGTTGAGAATCCTGGTGTGTGGGAAATTCCAACAAACAGCAGAAGAGGATTATCCTTAAAGAAAATGCAGAAAAGGTCAATAGTTCTTCAATAAGGGAATGCCCACAAGCTTTCCAACTTTGTTCCAGTGGCACAGTGTCACAAAACCCACGTCTGGACATACACTGTGTCACTGGAACCAAGCTATACCTGTCTGATGAGCCCTAACTAGGGCGAAACCAGTCCTGGGTTGCTTGTGTTCTGGTTCAGGGAGAACCTGGCCTGTTCCTATTGGAGCAGAGTCAAGACTGATTTGCATTTGACTGGGTCCAAACTGAGTTGGCATGGTATGGAAAATAATAATGGATCGGGATGAGCCCGAGTAATTACTAGAGGATGAGATTAATTCAATCCATTACTTTACTTTATTCGGTTTGTGTACAAACCATCAAAGTATACAATAAAAAAACTTTTACTATTTACAATTAAAATATTTAAAACAATTCATTTGGGTATTTAAAAAAGGAAAGATTTAAAAAAGACCACCAGAGTAAGAAGAAAAGTGCATTTGATAACTACAAAATACGCCTTTCCCTAAAACCGTACAACATACAAAGCCTCAATGGGACAAAAGGGACAGTTTGTAAAATACACAGCACAGGTAATATACAAATATCATAAACATAAACTGATTTACATTTGACTGGGTCCAAACTGAGTTGGCATGGTATGGAAAATAATAATGGATCGGGATGAGCCCGAGTAATTACTAGAGGATGAGATTAATTCAATCATTCCATCCATTACTTTTCGGTACACTTTAATAAAAAAAGCAGACATTTTGTACTGTGTATATCATGGGAAGGGTTTCCTAATTTCTAGTTATATTTGTTGTCAATTCTTATGAGGCTATTTCATTATTTTCCAAAGTTTTCAAACGTCTAAAAACCAGTGGTTATCAATTTTTACACTTTTTATGCTATAATAATTTGTGGCCACTCTGTTTTTTTAGTGCATAGAGGGAATTTTGCTTTTATTCTGAATTACTTACAATACCAACACTGCATGACATATATATGACAGAGTGGTGGTAGACTCTCTGTAGTTCTACTTAGGATTCTCAGAGTTAAGAATTCCTCAGATTTTCGATCATTAATAACTTTGCGCCGATTTGATGAATCTCCACAAATCTTTGCAGACCTATTGCTTTTTCTACACTGGCGGGTGATGCCAAGCTTCATGGTGATTGGTCAAAGGATTGCACAAAAAAAAGGAGGGTCTCAAAACACGTTTTTTCCACCAATGCATTTTCAATACAATTTTCTACTTGTTTGCAGGTACATAGGGTAAGTATTTTTAAAGTCATACGGTTTGCAATTGAAAGTACATTTTACCTACCTGTACCAAGTCCTGCTTGGTTCTAGAAATAAAATACAAGTATACCTTTTTAATACTTACCCAATTGATCTGGATTCTGTCTCTGACTGTATGCCATCAGTCTTGATTGAGTGAATACAATAAATGCTTAACTCACCCTCTGGATAAGCCTAACTGCTCGCCCACACTACCACAAAGAGAGCTGTTTGTACTTACCTAATTTAGCCTCTGCTATACCTCTGGGAAATCCCTGGACTCTGTGCACACTATACCTTACTTTGTTACAGTATATACATAGCCAGCTTACTACAAAATATATGATTGATTAATACAATTTTGGGTCTTTTTACATGGGCTCCTATTATTCCATGGGCACAATAAAGTGAGGATGGAGATCGGTTGGTTTTCTTTGTGGGTAAATGTTTGTTGGATGTTTGACTGCTAGGAGAGATGAAAGTCTATGGCAGAGGTTTATTGAAAAGTCAGTGTGGGTAGGTTGGCAGAGACAGGGGGTGTGATTTAGTGAGGGTGTGTGTGTGGTGTAATGAGGAGTGGCAGGTAGCAAATACTTTGAGAGGGTGTAACGGCCATGAGCTGTCACAGGAATATGTAGGTCGTAGGCTCAAATCTTGCGATTTTGGGATATACCTAAGCACTGTTCGTTCACAAGGAGTGGATTTGCTGAGGTGCTAAGGCAGCATTTATCCACATAGTCAGAGTAGATGATCTCAAGTATCGATCTCTCAAAGGGTCACAAGTCACAAAGGTTCTTGCAGCGCAGTCAGCAGGGGTAATGGAACAGTGGAAGCAAGTACTGATTTCTCAGATGATCACAGCTCACAGAAAGAGGCGATGGAGTACTCATCATTCATAATTGTAGTTCACAAGTTTGCTGCGTGCTGATCATTTAGAGGACTAGGGACCCGTTATTCAGAGTATTAACATCAATTGCTCGTATCACTTCATGACATTTTATTTGAAAATTTTGTTTGAATATTTATATATTTATCTGTATTCATCCTGCATTATGAGTCATGTTATTTTTTCAGGGATGATGTGCTATGTTCAACCAATTTTGGTGTCTGTGTTGTGGATTTTACATGTTTTAGTCATGCTCCTTATAGTAAAAACCGTCATTAGAATCTAAATGCCAAAAGCCACTTACATTTGGAGGGGACATTTTTCCCTGTCTATTCTAGTTAAATTTCACCGCATGTGAAGTAATAAGTTAAAGGACACACCTGACTCAAATGTAGTTCAGACTCACAATATCCATGTTAAAGTAAATCTCAGTTTCTCTCAAGCTAACACAGCATTAACCTTCTCTCTCCAAGTATCCAAGGAAAGTGACCACTGCATCTGAGATCCGGAAGCCTCAGCCTCAGTGTTCTAGGCTCCAGTAATGGAGCCATTGTGACATCATTAGCAATTCCAGGCTTGTTATGTTTCAATCCCTGCAGCCTGGCAATGCTTGATGATGTCACTGACACAGCATCAGGAGTGGTTGGAAGATTCACCATAAGATACCTAGTGTTTTTGAGATGTTCAGTTAATAGCAGAAAGTGTATACTCCCAAAGAAGGGAATCTTCATGTTTGTGAATTGAAATGGAAAGTGCATTATATCTAAGAACGTTTGTGCCTTGCTCACCTGATTCAAACATTTTACTGCTGAACTGAAAAGGTGAAATCTCTAGGCTGTTATGTGACTTGCTCACCAGCTATCATTATTTTGTTATGTTTGACTATCACAGAGAGTCATTAGCATGAATACCAGATTCCAAATCCTGTTATTGCTCTGACATGGGAAACCTGAGAGACAAAAGTTGTTTCACACTGTTGCAAACTGATAAATCCATTCCAGGCCAACCTGACAAGGCTCCCAGAGAGCCTGTCAGCCTTGGATGGAGAGCAGAGAGCACAGCTTCGAGTGTGGAGAGAAAGGAAAGCTGTAGAGAGAGGTGTGGTAGAGTAGTCGGAGGCCAGGTATTATTTTTTTATATTAGGGCAGTAGAAAGATTTGAAGAGAGGTGTGGTGGGAGGCAAAATACCAGGCGTATCAGTGAGTAAGGCAATGGTTTTTGTATCAGTGTTATGAGATGCATCATAGACAACTCAAGCCTCCATCTCATGTTTTATTTGATGCTACCTGGGATCCCTGGGTGCAAAATTTGGCAGTTGTGTTAAACGCTTGCTAGTCATAAATGTTACATTGATCCATGCGAAATTTCAAGAGTTCTAATTGAATAATCAGCTTTAGCTTTTATTTGTGTATTACACAAATCATTTGACCATAAATATTATTCAGCTAATAGGAATAAAACAACATGTAAAGGATGATGGCCCTTTGTGGTTCAACTTAAACTTGAAGAACAGTGTCCTTTATAGCTAAATCATTTTGGGGAAAATATACAATTGATGATGGCACACTGTGGCAATAACTTTCTCTTGCAAGGTGCACATGAAATTCCGATGGTCTTGCCTTGCAAAAGAATGTTATGTTAAAATGTCTGATCAAAGCATTATTAGCGGGAATAAGTTAGAAAAGTTCTGAATAGAAATCATTGAAAATCCTGTGTCACTGGCCCCTATGCCACAAAGGATAGATTCATTCTGAGGTCATCTATGTGGCGTCATCCAGTCGCACAGGGACCAAAAACCTTAGAATCTTCACTTGGGACTCAGGACTTGTGGTTGTCAGGCAAGAAGGGAACACTCTGATGCCAGCCAGAGGTCCATGACCTGGAGGGGCACCTCTTGGGGATCAGCGCTCACTCCAGCAGAGGCCAGCACCAGGGCTCAGGCAGGTCCAGGCAGTTCCATTTGGTGCTGGTCAGCTTGACAGTTGCAAGGAGGCCTCTAGAAGATTGTTTCTTTCCCTGTAGCTCAAACAGGAGGTCATTTAACTGACTCTTGGGATCACTTCTGCGGAGCCTGAGCTCAAGTCAAGCAGGTCCCATTTTTCTTCATCAGATAGCAGGACAGTCCTTTTCCTGAATCTTCCACAGGTCCAGCAGTGTTCTGATGCGAGGTTTTGAAGGTGCCACGTTTATCCTTAGTGCCAGCCTGCGGGTGAGGGATGTCCCCTTTGTTTAAACTTCCCTCTTTCCTGTGTTTGGCTCCAAACTGTCTAGGGTAACAAAGGGTAGACATGCCTAGTTGTGAACTGCATTTGTCAGTGGCACAGACGGCAACCCTTAAAAGTCAGGAAGGGGTGGGCAAGCCCCAAGGCTATGCTTTGATGCTCAGGAAGGCTGAGCACAACTTTCCAGCACATCAGGAGGTGAACACTCCGCCCCCTACCCAATGCCCTTTTGACCCCATACCGGGAGGTAATCCACAAAACACCACAGGAGAGGCATTCACAGTCATGTGGTCCTGGGCCTTGGCAGTAAGGCACATTTGTTTTGTGCAGGAAAATGCACACTTTCTAAAATTGCCTTTTTCAGAATAGCAACTTAAATCCGGCTTTACCATTAAAGAGTATTTCAAATTACAATTTATTTGAGTGGAAACAGTGTTTCTTTCTCTGGTCCCAAATTGAAGGTATGGCGTAACAAGGTAACCCAGTGTTAGTCTATGGGAGAGCTAGCTTTACAACATTGAAAACTGCCTTTAGGATTTTTTTATTGTCCAGGCATGTAAACTAAAATAAACATGTCCTACTTTTTAAATACAATGCACCCTGCCCTATGAGCATTTAGGGCCTGACTTAGGGGTGACTTATACGTCTTAAACAGGAAGGTTTAGTCCTAGCAAAAGGTTTGTTTTGCCTGATGGAAACGGCAGTTTAAAACTGCACCACAGATTTCAGTGGCAGGCCTGAGACATGTTTTGCCAAGCTTCTTCAGTGGGGGGGCACAATGAGTGCTGCAGCCCACTAGTAGCATTTAATTTCCAGGCCCTGGGTACATTTGGTTCCATAAACTAGGGTCTTACAAGTAAAGTAAATGTAACTAATCAGGCGTAGGCCAATTTTACCCTGTTTTCAAGGGAGAGCACAATCACTTGTCCACTGATTAGCAGGAGCAAAGTGCGCAGAGTCCTAAAAGCCAACAAAAACGGTTTCAGCGAATGAAGGAAAAAATCTGGGGCGGCCTTGCATAAAGGGCCAGGTTGAACAACACCTCATTCTGTTCCTGGTCATAACATCTAGAACTAATATTACCGGCTCACTGAATATTAAAATTTCGGCAAGTTATAAGGCTGACCAACAGATATGAAACCATTGACATTGATTAGATGCAAATATACCTCATAAGCATCTATTCTTTTTACTATTTGATAGGTCTTCAAGCCCAGCCCTAATGTAAACATTCATTAGATATCTCTAGATGGTGAATAGTGTTTCAACAGAACACAAGTAATCCTCCTTCCATTTCACCACAGCCTGTATGTTTTCCTCTTGTACTGTACCACTACCCAGGTTCATAACACTTATGTACAACCTGGGAGGCCTCAAGCACAAGACTCAGACAGAAGGAAGAGCAGAGTTTAATAACAACAACCCCAGCCCAACAGAGCAGCATAAAACAAAACTTATCAGAAAACCTAAATGTGTGCAATAGCAAAGCAAAAATAGAACTGCGTATTGAATTTTGTGGACAATAAATTACAACAAAAAAAATTATTTAAAAAAATTAATAATTCAACTCTGAAGCACTAAGGGAATGTTTGACAATGAAAGAATTTCACAAATTAGGTAAGGCATACCATTTACAGACTTCAGCCCCTAACACTTAAAACACTTCACACTCAATTACCACATTTATAGATGTTTTAAAAATACAAAAGTAAACATAATCAATCACAAAAGAAAATTAAACATGCAAACATAAATCATAACCTTTTTACGATGTGAGAAATCATCTAAACTGGTACATAGTGCGCAAATATCTTTGGGTACTTAATTGAAAGCTGAGAAAGAAGAGGATCAGAGAGACGTACATTGTTGTCGTAGAAGATTTTGTAGATAAAAATAAAACTATGGACTTAAGAGGTGTGTGTGTGAGTGTTTGTGTTTTTGTACCTTGATAATTCACATGTGCAACACTTCTAATTGAATTACCAGGAAAGTCATGTGTGTTACATTGAAATGAATAGGGGTGCAAAGTTACTGTGAAAAGTGAACCTGCATATTTTTCCTACAGATGGGCTATAAATGCACGAAACACTCATTAGTATACCTCATTTCTAAAACATTTTAATCTGTATTATTAAAGAAATGTAATAGCAGGGTTTGTTTAATCCTATAACCCACACCCTTAACCCTCTTCCCCATAACCATAAAAAAATCCCCTAAATACTTAAGCCATACCCTAGGCCCTATACCTTATACTCCAATTTGAAAAACTCTGTTCTCTTAACCCATTTACCCTACACCTAAAAGTGTCAATACCTATACTGTATATCCCACAATATTAAACTGTATCCTCTGTAACTGTCATAACCCTAACTCCTAACCCTTTAACTCCTTAACACTATACCCAAAACCTTTAACACTTAAACTTGTACCTCACCACCTTAACTGTTATACCCTTAACCTAAAACCACAAATTGTTAACCCCCATACCCTCACATTTATTCCCCTAATGCATAATCCCTAATCCCGTAACTTTAACGTAAAGTTCCATCTTTTGTCCCCAGTATGTGTGTGTGTAAGTGCGCATGGATTCTGAAAATACATAGGCCTTCAGAGGTATAACAATGTCTAAACTCCATTTTAGTTAAATATTAACACGATGATTTAGTGTCAAAACGTAACAGAAGTCCCATCCATCATATTCCAAGTGTATTATAGTCTAAGGCAGTTGTAATATGGCGGAAGAAGAATCTGTCACATTTTGACTGAGTATCCCATCCACCATACTGTAAATAAGACCCGCAGTCAAGCAATCTAATGCATGAATGAACTTACCAGTGGTAGTAGTATTCAAGCTCAGTAATAAATATCAGTGTTTAAAGAAATTGTAGTTCTCACGAGCTAACACAGCTGCAACCTCCTCTTTCCAAGTCTCCAAGGAAAGTGACCACTGCGCCTGAGATCTAGAACTCTCATCTTCAGTGTCCTAGGCAGCAGTAATGGAGCCATTATGACACTGTCAGCAACCATCTGCTTGTTATGTTTCTATTTCTGCTACTTGGCAATGTCTGATGATGTCACAGACACAGAATCTGCATAGGGTGGAAGTCTGAGTTGAGAATCCTGATGTGTGGGAAATTCCAACAAACAACAGAAGCAGGATTATCCTTAAAGAAAATGCAGAAAAGGTCACAGTTATTCAATAAGGGAATGCCCACTAGCTTTCCAATCCTGGTAAAGCTTTGTTCCAGTCGCACAGTGTCACAGAAACCATGTCTAGACATTCTCTGTGTCATGGGAACCAAGCTATACCTGTCTGATGAGCCCTAACTAGGGCAAAACCAGTCCTGGGTTGCTTGTGTTCTGGTTCAGGGAGAACCTGGCCTGTTCCCATTGGAGCAGAGTCAAGACTGATTTGCATATGGCTGGGTCCAAACTGAGGTTGCATGCTATGGGAAATAATTATGGATTGAATACACTTTAATGAAAAAGCAGGCATTGTTTTTTTACCATGCACATCATGGGAAGGGTTTCCTAATTTCCAGTTATATTTTTTGTGAATTCTTGCAGGGAATTTGTATTAGTTTCCAATGTTTTCAAACATCTAAAAAACAGTGGCTATCAATTTGTACACTTTTTGTGTGTTGTTATAATTTTTGCCCACTCTTTTCTAGAGCTTGGAGGGACTGTTTTTTTATCATGAATTAGGTTCGATACCAACATTGCATGAGATGATTATCCATGAACCGTTGCAGACACATGTAAATCTCTTGTAAAAGGTACCATGGGTACCAAGGGCACTGTGACCAGGGAAGGCCTCTGAGGGCTGCAGCACATATTGTGCCACCCTTAGCGGTCCTGTACCTTAAAAAACACACTATGCCATTGCAGGCTGCGTGATTTTGTGCAGCGAAAATGGAAAGAGTCGACATAGCAAACATTCCTGTGTGCCATGCCTGCAACCCACTGCCTATGGTATAGGTCAGACACCCCACTAGCTGGGTGCACTATACCACTGGTGAGGGTACAGTTGTATGAGCACTGTACCCCTACAGTGTCTAAGTCCATTCTTAGACATTGTACGTGCAGTAAAGCCATAAAGAGTATATGGTCTGGGAGTTTGTCATTACGAACTCTATAGCACCATAATGGCTTTACTGAATTCTGGGAAGTTTGGTAGCAAACCTCTCAGCATAATAAACCCACACTGATGCCAGTGTGGGATTTATTATACCATGCACTGAGAGGGCATCTTAGAGATGGCCCCTTAAAAACGACCAGCCTCTGGTGGGTTCCCTGACTGGTAAACACCACCTGCCACCACAAGACATGTTTCTGGACCCCGGGGTGGGAGCCTTCGATCCCTGAGCCCAGAAACAAAGCCTATCCTGGGCGGAGGTGGCAGGGGAGCCTCAAAGCCCTTTCCGTCACCTTTTTTTCCCCGGAGTTTTATATAGCGCGAACTTGATCCGAAGGTATCAGAGCGCTTTTCCTGACCACCAGTTATGTTACACAAGGACATATTAATTTTTGTTAGGCAAGGGGAGATTAAGTGATTTGCCCAGAATCACAGGATGTTGAGTGTCATTGCCGAGAATTGAATCCGGTTCCTCAGATTTTAGATCGACCGCCCTAGCCAGTTAGGCCACATCCTCTCCCCTCTCATCTCTCGCCTTTGTAATGCGGCCCCCAGCCTCTCCTGCTATCAGGAGCAGGCCCCCTTCCTTTCTCCCCTCCTTTTAGGCAGGAAGACAGGCGGGAAAAGTTATAACAGCCCAGAAGGTGTGCCCACCTCTGCCAATGCCACCCCTCAGGTGGGGGAGGCGAGGTGAAGCCCACTTTTCAGTGCCCGCCATCTCGCAGATGCAGGCACTCTCCTATCAGGATTAGGGATTATGCCCACTCCCCCAAGTGTGGTGAGCACACCAAAGGTTGTATTTACCCTAAGGTCAGTAGCCCATTGACTACTGACCTCAAGAACCCTAAAACACCCCCTAAATACAGTATTTAGGGGGCAGCCCTGAACCAAGAAGACAGATTCCCCAAACCTACGGAGAAGAAGGACAAAAGATGACGCCCAGTAGAGGAGACAGGAGAGTTGAACTGACTTGGCCCCAGCCCTACCAGCCCGTCTGCAGTTTCCAGAGATCCTGTGGTAAAAATCACCTTGTCCAGCAGCCAGCGACCTCCAGAAACCCTGGGAGGACTGACTGCCTTCAACAAAGACCGGATCTCCTGTGAACAGCAGCTTTTTTCAAAAGAATCACCAAAGAAAGACTCTGAGCCTGCTAAGGACAAAGATACCCGATGCCTGGAACCACCACTGCACCTGACGCCTATGGCCTGAGTCCGAGTGGCCCACCAGTCCCAGCAAGCTCCCACAGCGCTCCAGAGTCCGGGTCAACCGTGGGTTGACACCTAAGGACTCCCCGACGTCGCCTGCAGACTCTACCTGGAGACCCCCCAAATTCGAGTGGCCTGGTAAGGTGAAATCCGACCTCAAAAGGCACCCCTGCATCCAGCCATCCTGCGCCCTGGAGAAGAGAACCCAAGCTGCACCTACGTCCCCGAGCCCTCCAACTCACCTGCCCAGCTGTTGGTTCCTCCCGGAAGCCTTCCTGGACCGAGTCTGCAGTTAAAATCCAAAACCGGCAATTCCCATTGAAAACAACAGGGCACCCAATGCCAAAACAGCACCCTGAACCCAGCTGCCCCTGTGCCACTGTGGGTGCAGTTTGTGTGCTAACTCAGATCCCACCTTGCTCTGAGCATAAGTCCAGGAGCTTTGCTCCCACAACCTTCTGGCCCGCTCGTGAGCATCCACCAACTGGAGGCCCCCTATCCCCCTTTGGATACCATTGGGCCTCAGCACTCTGCACCCGGTGGCCCTAGTGCCACTGAGGGTACTTTGAGAGTGCATCCTTGACCCTGGGGGAACCCTGGTTCTAACCCAGTAAACCAACTCCCAAACCTATGTACTTACCTCGAAACCGATAACATTGTTTTCTCCTATAGGACTGCATTGACTCGTTTCTTGTGAAAATTGTTCTAAGTGTGAGGTTGGTTTGTATGAAACCCTAAGAAACTGCATATATACAAAAACTGATTTACTTACCTTTTCTCTAGGAAATGTCCCAGTGTGATATCTAGGCATATCACACTGAGTAGAAAAAGTAACTTGAAAAGTAATCTGAAAAGTAACGTACAAAATATGTAAAAAGTAACTGAAAAGTAATTCCTATAGTTTTATGAACAAGTGACTTACCTGTAACCAATCCAATTGCATTCAACTGCATTCCAACTGTATTTACCTGCATTAACTCTTGCATGTATCAGGCCTGGCTTGGTTCTAGAAAATAAAATACAACTAAATAATAATTTTATACAAACAAATTGTTCTGAGTTCAGTCTTTGAGTGTGTGACATCATTTCTTGCTTGAGTGTGTACTATAAATGCTTAACACTACACTCTGAAAAAAGCCTTACTGATCGCCCACACTACCACAAATAGAGAGTAAGGTATTATCTACTTTAGCCTCTGCCTACCTTTGGGGATCCACGGGCTCTGTGCACACTATACCTTACTTTGGTATAGTATAAGGAGCCAACTTCCTACACCTCCTTATTGGTGCTTTAATAAAGTGGAAATAGGTAGGGATCAACAATAAAACCTACTACTTGCCTATACCTAAAGCCATAACCTAGAACATATCCAAAGTGTGATGAAAACTACATGGTTGCCTTTTAGTTTTGTAAGGGTAGTCATTAGTCAATGATATGCTGCCTGGTGCTCGGCATGTAACTAAGTACCCCCAAAATTACTGCGGTATACTAAAGTACAATATATAACCAAGTGTTTAAGTGTTCAACTCTATGCCACTCTACTCTATGCCACTCTAGTGTATGCCACTCCACACTATGCCACTTCAATCTATGCCACTTCACTCTACACTATTCCATTTTACACCACTCGACTCTATGCCACTCTACACCACTGTACTCTACACTATCCCACTCTAAGCCACTCCACTCTATGCCACTCCACTCTCTGCTACTGCACTTCACGCCACTCCACTGTAACTGTAACTCACATCTTTACAATGCACTGCTTATACCCTTTCTTTTTTTTTTTAAACTTTTTTTATTAAATAGTGGCACATGTTATTAATACAGTACGGACATTTCAGCAATTATCGTTGCTAAGATATGAATGGCCCTTTATATTGTCCATAATTCGTTCCTGTCGCTTGACTGCTAGGTCGTCCAGGTAAATTCTTCAAAACCCTGTTAGTGTTGGGCCCTGAGATGGCAGGGTGCATTACCCTCTCCTATAGGTATTCCATCCACCCCACACCTGCTCCCATTTCTTGGGGCATCCCCTGCTTATATAGACTGCCTTCTCGGCTACCATGGCCCAATCCATATCATTGCACCATTCTGGGTGGGCTGTTGCAGGCTGCGCTCCCCAGTGTTTCACGACATTACGCTTTGCAATCGTCATACCTAGCGTCGCCCAGTCCTGATTTTTGCGATTGAGGTCTGTGCTCCTCCCAGATGTTGAGAAGGCACCTTTTGGGTTCGGGTGGTACAGGGGTTCTGCATGCCTGTGTGATTGTGTACATGTTTGTCGTCCAGTAATTCCTGATCTCGGGACAGTCCAATATGATATGGTAGAATGTGCCTGCCTCCCGACACTGACACAAACAGAGCGAGGAATCAGTTCTTCCCATTCTAGCTAGAGTTTCTCTGGGTAGGTAGGTTCTGTGGAGCACCTTGTGTTGTATTAATCTCAATATAGAGGGTATTGCCACCTCCTGGGGGTATTCCAGTGCTTCCTGCCAGTCAGTGTCGTCTAGTTCCCCTATGTCTTTTTGCCATCTCTCTCGTATGCCTTGCATTGGGTCTGGCAAATTATTGATTGGTTTTTGATAAATTAGGGATATTGCCTTGCGGTCCATCCTTTTTGTGAGCAGCCTATCCTCTAACGGTGAGGCCTTTGGGAGGGTCATGCCCGCTGGAATCATAAGTGCGTGTCTGATCTATAAATATAGGAATGTTTCCATTATGGCCATGTTGTATTGCTTTTGTAACTTTGCGAATGGAATGACTTTCCCCTTGTCCCAGAGTTCTCCCACCCTTGTGATTCCAATGAGATCCCATTTACTGAATCCGGAACAGTTAATTAGTTGACCCAGTTTCTTGGTCTCCCAAAGTGGGGTATACTGCGTCAGCTTGTTGTGCCAGCCCAGCTTTTTGTGTACTGTGTGCCATAGATGGACCATTTGTGCTGTAGGCCCTGTGTAGCTCCTGTTGCTAGTTTTTGCGTATAGCGCTCGCAAGGCTCCTCCTTCGCCCAAGATGTATCTATCCATCTGTCAGTATGTGGGTGCTGTATCCAATAATTGAGAACTGTCAGCTGTGATGCCCAGTAATAAGCTTATAGGTGCGGCAGTGCTATGCCACCTTCATACCATCCCCTTACTAATTTTTTGGTGGCTATGTGGGGTGGTTTCCCATCCCATAGCAAGGTACGTACTTCAGCATCTATTGCCTGAAAGTAAGTCTGTAATATTCAAAATGGTGTGTTCTGGAAGGCGTATAGAAATCTGGGTAGTGCCATCATCTTGAAGAGCGCAGCGTGCCCTAGTAACGTCAAAGGGAGGGAGCGCCAGTTTCTGGCATCACTCCGTAGATGCCTCTGGGGCTCCTGGAGGTTCCTATCTATGAACTCTTCGGAGTTCGTGTGAGAAGTTGGCCTGGCATATGCTGTCCACTAATTATAGTGGGCACCTTGCACCAGTCCAAACAACCCCTTATTGGAGATAGGTTAAAGACAACCTTTATTGAAAGCTATCCTAGTGGTAGCTATGGAGAGCAGCCTTCAGGCTAAGTCTTGAAGGAATGTAAAGCAGCTTGTTTTACCAGTCTATAATCTCTTGAGTGACCAAATGAAAGAGCACCACACCAGGTATATATTCAAAATATATGTATTTATTGCTAAACACACCCCTCTAGTCGCTTTATGAGGCTAGAGTTCGAAGTACATAAGTTAGAAGTTATTTAAACACAGTAATAGCACAAATACACGTTTGGGCCCTAGGGGCGTACCAAACCATATACCAATAAAGTGGTATGCGAACCACGACTGAACTAGACACTAGGCCTAGAGCCTCTAGAAGTGCTTGGACCACAAGGAACCACCCAAGGTAGTGACACAGGGGACCCACGGGAGACACGTGCAGTGTAAATACACAACCGCGATACGCCGTTGACTTCTATGGAGAAAGTCGGGATCGGGAAATTGGAGAAAAGGGACACTTAAAAGAGGACTAGGACAAAACCCTTTGAGATCTAGGACTTTGAAGAGTCTCTACCCACGGGAGCACCGGAGTACTCGTGTTACCTCACCCAGGGAAGCCGGGTGCATAGGTGCCTTTCGGGGTCGGGTTTCGTCGTCGATTCGAATGGCGATCTGCTGCAAAGTGCTGCTGGCGGCCAAGAGAAAAGTGTCCGGGTGGATCCAAGAGTGGATCGGAGTTCTGAAGAACCTGAAAGCAGAGGGGACAGAGTCTGGGTCACTAGCCAGTGACCAGGAAAGCGATGGACAGATGCCCACCGATGTCGAGTGCTTCAGGTGCGTTGACGGTCGTCTTGACTCTTCAGCCACGAGGTCCAGGAGGCGTTGTCGGCGATCAGGAGCAGGATTCGGGCTGGTACATGATGTCTGTCGAGTGCTGAGGTGTCGGCGACCGGATTGGACCCAACAAGCCTTGGCAACGGCAAGTCTCGGTGAAGATGTAGATCGTCGATGGGGCAGACCAGCAAGGTCTGTGGAACTCACCCAGCGAGGGTAAGTGAGGGCAGGCCTGGAGCAACCAGGATGCCAAGTAAGAAAAGGATTGGCCTTCGTTAAGGGCTACTAGCAAACGGGCTAGCAACCGCGAAGGAGCCTCGTGACGCCGCACGTGGAGCTGGCTTACAGGACACTCGTGGAGTGGGGGCCAGTGATCTTCGGTGCAGGTGGTGCTGGAGGCTAGGGCTACTCGGAGCCCAAAGCACGACTTCTTGGGAGACCCAGAAGATGATGCACTTGCAAATGTGCTTGGTGTCCAGAGGTCACGGTCTCAAGTCACCCACGATAGCCACGGGCCTCAGCTTTGCTGGGTACTCAGGGTAGCCTCGGGGAAGTCTGAGAATCCACCTCTGGTGATGCGATGACTTCGGCGTCCGACGGGAGCTTCAGAAATGCGAACCGGACAGATGCTTCTTTGGTGCCTGCCAAGCAGGGGAGTCACTCCTTGACCCCAAGGGAGATTCTTCTGTCCTCTAATCGTGAGTAGAGCGTCGAAGGTCCAGGATTCTGTTTCAGAGTTTCGTCCAGGGATAATCTAAAGTCCTAAGGACTGGGTTCCTATCTTTATACTAAAGATAGGGGTTGGACTACTCTGTGGCCCCACCTATGGGTGGGTCAGGGCAGAGGGGTGGCTACACCCCTTTCCCTTTGTCCAGTTCGCGCCAAAGCAGGGGCTGGAAGCCCCTGATCCGGTTTGAACTGGGGTATGCACAGGGACACCAAATGTGCCCCCAGTGCAGGACTTCAAAGCACACAGATGGTGCTCCCGCCCAGCCCCAATACACATTATCCTGTCTGGGGAGGTGGTCACACCTCCCTGGGACAGGAAACCTATTGTCCAGGCCTCCCCTGCCGGAGTTTCGTCCAGCAGCAGGAGGCCAGACTCGTGTCTGTGGCAGCAGCATCCATTTTGTGATGCCAGGGCTTTGGAGAGAAGTTACCGGGTTAGTTAGAGTTAACATGTCTTTCCCTCTAGAAGGGTGGAATGCTACCCCCGCCGCCAGGATTGGCGGGGGGGTAGTATTCCAAGATGTTTGACACCAAACACGACATGTTTAGGTGCAGCCATTCCAAAGTTAGCATTTTACCGCGAGGATATAATGCGCTTAAGACTATATGGTCAGGCTGCACTACAAACAGCATCAGAGATGGTCTCCGAACGCTGCAGAGGGGCCCTGCTCAGTTTGGATGGCCTTCCAGGGGTGGCATAATACATGCTGCAGCCCCTGGTAGGCCTCTGAGGTACCTATGCCCTTGGTACATAGTATACCATATACTAGGGACTTATAAGGGCACTCCAGATTCCAATCAGAGATGTGCCTAAGGCACATGGAAACCTTTTACAGAGAAAGCAGATAGACTGGGGCCCTGAATAGCAGGATCCCAGTCCAACTAAGTCATAAACCAGCAAAACACCATAAAAAAAGTGGGGGCAACCATATAGTCAGATTCCACCTTCCTACATAACCCCCCCAAACGAAAGGAGATAAGGCTAACCTTGGCCAGTTGAGCCTTCATTGACTAAGTGGTCATATAAGGAAGCACCTGCACTAGCATGGTTGCCCCCTGTCTTATGGTCCACTAAGCAATCCCTCACCCTAAGGGTATGAGAGGGTCTCCACCATGGGGAATCACTACCTGTGGTGTGCTTAGGTAAAGTACAAGGCTGGTGAGGTGTCTGAGTAGGGAAGTGAGGCCCTAGGAATGTTGGCCTCAGCTTCCTCAGATCACTGTTCACCCTGTATGCCTGTCTTTCCATGACTGAGTTGCACTTTGCTCTAAGGGTCAACCTTTGGCTGCCTACAGCTGGGGGTTGGGTCCCTTTGGATGGACTACTGGAGGGACATGGCAGGTTTGGAACCTTCTGGTCCCAGGTTTGCCCTTGCCTACCAGAGTCCTTCTGGGGAGGTCCCTACATAAAGGTATGGGGGATCCCTCAGTGTGTAGAGGAATTTTCACCTGGCTAGGGCTACTAGACTGGGTGCCCCTAATCTGCTGATGGGGGGCTTCCTCTGGACAGGGGGCCCTGGGGGTCCACTGACCTCCCTGACCTCTGCAGCCCTGGGCTGACTGAGGCAGGGTAGAGAGGGGCAGGTCACCTGCTCCAGACGGGGTACCACCTTGGAAGGGTCCTCTGCCATCAGGGGTGTGGCCAGGCCAGGCCTGACTACCTCTGTGGCAGTTCCTTCACTAGGGGTAGGGTCAGTTCCCTGAGGAGGCTGACCCTTACCTACTGTCTGGGGGAAGAAGACTTTTCTTCAACCCTGGTGCTCTCTTTTGGGGAGAGTGGGCCATTCTTTCAGGCTCCATCTCTCCAAATTCTTGGGCTGGGGCTGTGGCCATCACAGCCCCACTAACCTTTACAGGGACGCCCAACATCCTAAGATGGGTTTGGTGTTCAACTTCAGCCCAGGCTGAAATTTCCAGATCATTGCCCATCAGGCAATCTACAGGTAGGGTTGGGGACACTGCCACTCTTTTTGGGCCTGTGACCCCCTCCCAGCTGAGATTGACTATGGCCATGGGGTGATCTGTTCTGACACCATCAATGTTGGTCACCTGGTATTTAAACTCAGGTAAAAGCTGGTGAGGGGGGACTAGTTTCCCTGCCACCATGGTGACACTAGCCCCTGTGTCCCTAAATGCCACAGCTTTCTGACCATTAATTATTGGCTCCAATCTGTACCTGCCCAATGCTATGGGACCCATGGTAAAGGTGGCAAATCCTATACCACCATCAGAGTCAGAGGAGTCTGTTGAGGGGTCCCTGTCTAAACTAGGGCCCACCTCTGTTCCTCTTGCAAAAGCACCTAACTTTTGGGTGCACTACTCCCAACTGGAGGATTACTACTGGTAGTACCAGGAGGGGTGGTAGTAGTTGTGGGAGGAACATTTTCTTTATTGCCAATCCTGGGGCAACTGGGATCAGTTTTCCAGTGCCCAGGCTTTTTACAGACATGGCAATATGGTTTCTTTTCAGGAGAGGAAGGAGTTTGGGACCCACCCCCAGAAGAGGAATTTTGGGGCCCTGTAGGGGACTTATCCTTAGATTTATCCCCACCTTTCTCTTGGGACTTAGTAGAATCTTTCTTCTGGTCACCACCCTGATTTCTAGTTTTTACTCTGGTCCTGACCCATTTGTCTGCCTTCTTTCCCAATTCTTGGGGAGAGGTCAGATCAGAGTCCACCAGATACTGGTGCAAAAGCTGGTTTTGACAATTATTAAGGATCTGCTCCCTCATAATCAAATTGTACAATCCTAAAAAGTCATGCACTTTGTTGCCATGTATCCAACCTTCCAGAGCCTTTGTAGCACAATCTACAAAATCAACCCAGTCTTGAGTCTGAGCATTTTGGGTGTCTCTGAACTTCAACCTGTTCAGTGGTTAGGCCAAACCCATCTATCAGAGCACTCTTCAAGACTGTGTAATTGTCAGCATCCTCTTCTCTTACAGTGAGGAGCTTGTCTCTACCTTTGTCTGCAAAGGAGAGCCACAAGATTGCTGCCCACTGCCTCTGGGGGACCTTCTGAACTTTACAGGCCCTCTCCAGTGCAGTTATCCATTTGTGGATGTCATCCCCACTCTGGTAGGGAGGGACAATCTTGTTTAGGTTTCTATGATCATAAGACCTGTCCCTATCTCTAGGGATATTGCTGCCACCATGGGACTCTAGTCCCAACTTTCTTCTCTCTCTAAGGAGATCTAGGGATTCCCTATCTAAAGCCAATTGCTTTTTTCTGATTTCCAGCTGAGTTTCCTCATACTGGACCAGTCTGGCTCTCCTCTCATGAGAGGTTTCCCTCCTGTGAGAGGAGACAGAGCTCCCTATAGAGGTGCCAGAGTGGTTAGACTCCTGAGAAGGAGATCTAGACTTCCTGGGCACACTCTTAATCCTTCCTGGGGGGACAAAGAGGGCATCATCCTGATCATCCTCATCATCTTCCACAGGAGGGATTGGGTTATCCAGGTCAGGGTCATTGTCACCCTCCTGGCCAGTCTCAGAGGGGGGCTGGGGGTATTGGTACCCCTGGCCTCCTCCTCTTCTCCTGCCCCACCCTCAGCTCCTACCCCTTCAGTCCCCACGGGCTTACTAAGGTCATAAGCCACCAACAACTCCTTGAGGTGGTGGGGCTTTGGCCTGTCCTTATTTTTCTCAAGTTACATAAAGCTCTCAATTCCAAGAATGGGAGTCTATCATACTTGGAGGGTGGAAGCTCAATGGCTTCCTGCAAGGATTCTTTGGATCCTCCCTTAAAGACATTACTAGTGTGGTGTGGTGTATGCACTACCTACTCTAGTGTGGCCTACTAAACTCTCTTGAGTTGTAGAAAGGGTTGTGCTATCCCTTAACACACAACTCTAAGTTCAGTAGAACTTACTGTATTCTAAGCTTAAATTATATGTACCTTAGGTACCTTTAGTGGTTTTCAGTTGATCAATTCAATTGAGATTATCTGGTAAAACAATAGCAAGCTGGAATCCCACACGCTGCACACCAATGTGAGAAGTTGGCCTGGCATATGCTGTCCACTAATTATAGTGGGCACCTTGCACCAGTCCAAACAACCCCTTATTGGAGATAGGTTAAAGACAACCTTTATTGAAAGCTATCCTAGTGGTAGCTATGGAGAGCAGCCTTCAGGCTAAGTCTTGAAGGAATGTAAAGCAGCTTGTTTTACCAGTCTATAATCTCTTGAGTGACCAAATGAAAGAGCACCACACCAGGTATATATTCAAAATATATGTATTTATTGCTAAACACACCCCTCTAGTCTCTTTATGAGGCTAGAGTTCGAAGTACATAAGTTAGAAGTTATTTAAACACAGTAATAGCACAAATACACGTTTGGGCCCTAGGGGCGTACCAAACCATATACCAATAAAGTGGTATGCGAACCACGACTGAACTAGACACTAGGCCTAGAGCCTCTAGAAGTGCTTGGACCACAAGGAACCACCCAAGGTAGTGACACAGGGGACCCACGGGAGACGCGTGCAGTGTAAATACACAACCGCGATACGCCGTTGACTTCTATGGAGAAAGTCGGGATCGGGAAATTGGAGAAAAGGGACACTTAAAAGAGGACTAGGACAAAACCCTTTGAGATCTAGGACTTTGAAGAGTCTCTACCCACGGGAGCACCGGAGTACTCGTGTTACCTCACCCAGGGAAGCCGGGTGCATAGGTGCCTTTCGGGGTCGGGTTTCGTCGTCGATTCGAATGGCGATCTGCTGCAAAGTGCTGCTGGCGGCCAAGAGAAAAGTGTCCGGGTGGATCCAAGAGTGGATCGGAGTTCTGAAGAACCTGAAAGCAGAGGGGACAGAGTCTGGGTCACTAGCCAGTGACCAGGAAGGCGATGGACAGATGCCCACCGATGTCGAGTGCTTCAGGTGCGTTGACGGTCGTCTTGACTCTTCAGCCACGAGGTCCAGGAGGCGTTGTCGGTGACCAGGAGCAGGATTCGGGCTGGTACATGATGTCTGTCGAGTGCTGAGGTGTCGGCGACCGGATTGGACCCAACAAGCCTTGGCAACGGCAAGTCTCGGTGAAGATGTAGATCGTCGATGGTGCAGACCAGCAAGGTCTGTGGAACTCACCCAGCGAGGGTAAGTGAGGGCAGGCCTGGAGCAACCAGGATGCCAAGTAAGAAAAGGATTGGCCTTCGTTAAGGGCTACTAGCCAACGGGCTAGCAACCGCGAAGGAGCCTTGTGACGCCGCACGTGGAGCTGGCTTACAGGACACTCGTGGAGTGGGGGCCAGTGATCTTCGGTGCAGGTGGTGCTGGAGGCTAGGGCTACTCGGAGCCCAAAGCACGACTTCTTGGGAGACCCAGAAGATGATGCACTTGCAAATGTGCTTGGTGTCCAGAGGTCACGGTCTCAAGTCACCCACGATAGCCACGGGCCTCAGCTTTGCTGGGGACTCAGGGTAACCTCGGGGAAGTCTGAGAATCCACCTCTGGTGATGCGATGACTTCGGCGTCCGACGGGAGCTTCAGAAATGCGAACCGGACAGATGCTTCTTTGGTGCCTGCCAAGCAGGGGAGTCACTCCTTGACCCCAAGGGAGATTCTTCTGTCCTCTAATCGTGTAGTAGAGCGTCGAAGGTCCAGGATTCTGTTTCAGAGTTTCATCCAGGGATAATCTAAAGTCCTAAGGACTGGGTTCCTATCTTTATACTAAAGATAGGGGTTGGACTACTCTGTGGCCCCACCTATGGGTGGGTCAGGGCAGAGGGGTGGCTACACCCCTTTCCCTTTGTCCAGTTCGCGCCAAAGCAGGGGCTGGAAGCCCCTGATCCGGTTTGAACTGGGGTATGCACAGGGACACCCAATGTGCCCCCAGTGCAGGACTTCAAAGCACACAGATGGTGCTCCCGCCCAGCCCCAATACACATTATCCTGTCTGGGAGGTGGTCACACCTCCCTGGGACAGGAAACCTATTGTCCAGGCCTCCCCTGCCGGAGTTTCGTCCAGCAGCAGGAGGCCAGACTCGTGTCTGTGGCAGCAGCATCCATTTTGTGATGCCAGGGCTTTGGAGAGAAGTTACCGGGTTAGTTAGAGTTAACATGTCTTTCCCTCTAGAAGGGTGGAATGCTACCCCCGCCGCCAGAATTGGCGGGGGGGTAGTATTCCAAGATGTTTGACACCAAACACGACATGTTTAGGTGCAGCCATTCCAAAGTTAGCATTTTACCGCGAGGATATAATGCGCTTAAGACTATATGGTCAGGCTGCACTACAAACAGCATCAGAGATGGTCTCCGAACGCTGCAGAGGGGCCCTGCTCAGTTTGGATGGCCTTCCAGGGGTGGCATAATACATGCTGCAGCCCCTGGTAGGCCTCTGAGGTACCTATGCCCTTGGTACATAGTATACCATATACTAGGGACTTATAAGGGCACTCCAGATTCCAATCAGAGATGTGCCTAAGGCACATGGAAACCTTTTACAGAGAAAGCAGATAGACTGGGGCCCTGAATAGCAGGATCCCAGTCCAACTAAGTCATAAACCAGCAAAACACCATAAAAAAAGTGGGGGCAACCATATAGTCAGATTCCACCTTCCTACATAACCCCCCAAACGAAAGGAGATAAGGCTAACCTTGGCCAGTTGAGCCTTCATTGACTAAGTGGTCATATAAGGAAGCACCTGCACTAGCATGGTTGCCCCCTGTCTTATGGTCCACTAAGCAATCCCTCACCCTAAGGGTATGAGAGGGTCTCCACCATGGGGAATCACTACCTGTGGTGTGCTTAGGTAAAGTACAAGGCTGGTGAGGTGTCTGAGTAGGGAAGTGAGGCCCTAGGAATGTTGGCCTCAGCTTCCTCAGATCACTGTTCACCCTGTATGCCTGTCTTTCCATGACTGAGTTGCACTTTGCTCTAAGGGTCAACCTTTGGCTGCCTACAGCTGGGGGTTGGGTCCCTTTGGATGGACTACTGGAGGGACATGGCAGGTTTGGAACCTTCTGGTCCCAGGTTTGCCCTTGCCTACCAGAGTCCTTCTGGGGAGGTCCCTACATAAAGGTATGGGGGATCCCTCAGTGTGTAGAGGAATTTTCACCTGGCTAGGGCTACTAGACTGGGTGCCCCTAATCTGCTGATGGGGGCTTCCTCTGGACAGGGGGCCCTGGGGGTCCACTGACCTCCCTGACCTCTGCAGCCCTGGGCTGACTGAGGCAGGGTAGAGAGGGGCAGGTCACCTGCTCCAGACGGGGTACCACCTTGGAAGGGTCCTCTGCCATCAGGGGTGTGGCCAGGCCAGGCCTGACTACCTCTGTGGCAGTTCCTTCACTAGGGGTAGGGTCAGTTCCCTGAGGAGGCTGACCCTTACCTACTGTCTGGGGGAAGAAGACTTTTCTTCAACCCTGGTGCTCTCTTTGGGGGAGAGTGGGCCATTCTTTCAGGCTCCATCTCTCCAAATTCTTGGGCTGGGGCTGTGGCCATCACAGCCCCACTAACCTTTACAGGGACGCCCAACATCCTAAGATGGGTTTGGTGTTCAACTTCAGCCCAGGCTGAAATTTCCAGATCATTGCCCATCAGGCAATCTACAGGTAGGGTTGGGGACACTGCCACTCTTTTGGGCCTGTGACCCCCTCCCAGCTGAGATTGACTATGGCCATGGGGTGATCTGTTCTGACACCATCAATGTTGGTCACCTGGTATTTAAACTCAGGTAAAAGCTGGTGAGGGGGACTAGTTTCCCTGCCACCATGGTGACAGTAGCCCCTGTGTCCCTAAATGCCACAGCTTTCTGACCATTAATTATTGGCTCCAATCTGTACCTGCCCAATGCTATGGGACCCATGGTAAAGGTGGCAAATCCTATACCACCATCAGAGTCAGAGGAGTCTGTTGAGGGGTCCCTGTCTAAACTAGGGCCCACCTCTGTTCCTCTTGCAAAAGCACCTAACTTTTTGGGTGCACTACTCCCAACTGGAGGATTACTACTGGTAGTACCAGGAGGGGTGGTAGTAGTTGTGGGAGGAACATTTTCTTTATTGCCAATCCTGGGGCAACTGGGATCAGTTTTCCAGTGCCCAGGCTTTTTACAGACATGGCAATATGGTTTCTTTTCAGGAGAGGAAGGAGTTTGGGACCCACCCCCAGAAGAGGAATTTTGGGGCCCTGTAGGGGACTTATCTTTAGATTTATCCCCACCTTTCTCTTGGGACTTAGTAGAATCTTTCTTCTGGTCACCACCCTGATTTCTAGTTTTTACTCTGGTCCTGACCCATTTGTCTGCCTTCTTTCCCAATTCTTGGGGAGAGGTCAGATCAGAGTCCACCAGATACTGGTGCAAAAGCTGGTTTTGACAATTATTAAGGATCTGCTCCCTCATAATCAAATTGTACAATCCTAAAAAGTCATGCACTTTGTTGCCATGTATCCAACCTTCCAGAGCCTTTGTAGCACAATCTACAAAATCAACCCAGTCTTGAGTCTGAGGATTTTGGGTGTCTCTGAACTTCAACCTGTTCAGTGGTTAGGCCAAATCCATCTATCAGAGCACTCTTCAAGACTGTGTAATTGTCAGCATCCTCTTCTCTTACAGTGAGGAGCTTGTCTCTACCTTTGTCTGCAAAGGAGAGCCACAAGATTGCTGCCCACTGCCTCTGGGGGACCTTCTGAACTTTACAGGCCCTCTCCAGTGCAGTTATCCATTTGTGGATGTCATCCCCACTCTGGTAGGGAGGGACAATCTTGTTTAGGTTTCTATGATCATAAGACCTGTCCCTATCTCTAGGGATATTGCTGCCACCATGGGACTCTAGTCCCAACTTTCTTCTCTCTCTAAGGAGATCTAGGGATTCCCTATCTAAAGCCAATTGCTTTTTTCTGATTTCCAGCTGAGTTTCCTCATACTGGACCAGTCTGGCTCTCCTCTCATGAGAGGTTTCCCTCCTGTGAGAGGAGACAGAGCTCCCTATAGAGGTGCCAGAGTGGTTAGACTCCTGAGAAGGAGATCTAGACTTCCTGGGCACACTCTTAATCCTTCCTGGGGGGACAAAGAGGGCATCATCCTGATCATCCTCATCATCTTCCACAGGAGGGATTGGGTTATCCAGGTCAGGGTCATTGTCACCCTCCTGGCCAGTCTCAGAGGGGGCTGGGGGTATTGGTACCCCTGGCCTCCTCCTCTTCTCCTGCCCCACCCTCAGCTCCTACCCCTTCAGTCCCCACGGGCTTACTAAGGTCATAAGCCACCAACAACTCCTTGAGGTGGTGGGGTTTTGGCCTGTCCTTATTTTTCTCAAGTTACATAAAGCTCTCAATTCCAAGAATGGGAGTGTATCATACTTGGAGGGTGGAAGCTCAATGGCTTCCTGCAAGGATTCTTTGGATCCTCCCCTTAAAGACATTACTAGTGTGGTGTGGTGTATGCACTACCTACTCTAGTGTGGCCTACTAAACTCTCTTGAGTTGTAGAAAGGGTTGTGCTATCCCTTAACACACAACTCTAAGTTCAGTAGAACTTACTGTATTCTAAGCTTAAATTATATGTACCTTAGGTACCTTTAGTGGTTTTCAGTTGATCAATTCAATTGAGATTATCTGGTAAAACAATAGCAAGCTGGAATCCCACACGCTGCACACCAATGTGAGAAGTTGGCCTGGCATATGCTGTCCACTAATTATAGTGGGCACCTTGCACCAGTCCAAACAACCCCTTATTGGAGATAGGTTAAAGACAACCTTTATTGAAAGCTATCCTAGTGGTAGCTATGGAGAGCAGCCTTCAGGCTAAGTCTTGAAGGAATGTAAAGCAGCTTGTTTTACCAGTCTATAATCTCTTGAGTGACCAAATGAAAGAGCACCACACCAGGTATATATTCAAAATATATGTATTTATTGCTAAACACACCCCTCTAGTCTCTTTATGAGGCTAGAGTTCGAAATACATAAGTTAGAAGTTATTTAAACACAGTAATAGCACAAATACACGTTTGGGCCCTAGGGGCGTACCAAACCATATACCAATAAAGTGGTATGCGAACCACGACTGAACTAGACACTAGGCCTAGAGCCTCTAGAAGTGCTTGGACCACAAGGAACCACCCAAGGTAGTGACACAGGGGACCCACGGGAGACGCGTGCAGTGTAAATACACAACCGCGATACGCCGTTGACTTCTATGGAGAAAGTCGGGATCGGGAAATTGGAGAAAAGGGACACTTAAAGAGGACTAGGACAAAACCCTTTGAGATCTAGGACTTTGAAGAGTCTCTACCCACGGGAGCACCGGAGTACTCGTGTTACCTCACCCAGGGAAGCCGGGTGCATAGGTGCCTTTCGGGGTCGGGTTTCGTCGTCGATTCGAATGGCGATCTGCTGCAAAGTGCTGCTGGCGGCCAAGAGAAAAGTGTCCGGGTGGATCCAAGAGTGGATCGGAGTTCTGAAGAACCTGAAAGCAGAGGGGACAGAGTCTGGGTCACTAGCCAGTGACCAGGAAGGCGATGGACAGATGCCCACCGATGTCGAGTGCTTCAGGTACGTTGACGGTCGTCTTGACTCTCCAGCCACGAGGTCCAGGAGGCGTTGTCGGCAACCAGGAGCAGGATTCGGGCTGGTACACGATGTCTGTCGAGTGCTGAGGTGTCGGCGACCGGATTGGACCCAACAAGCCTTGGCAACGGCAAGTCTCGGTGAAGATGTAGATCGTTGATGGTGCAGACCAGCAAGGTCTGTGGAACTCACCCAGCGAAGGTAAGTGAGGGCAGGCCTGGAGCAACCAGGATGCCAAGTAAGAAAAGGATTGGCCTTCGTTAAGGGCTACTAGCCAACGGGCTATCGACCGCGAAGGAGCCTCGTGACGCCGCACGTGGAGCTGGCTTACAGGACACTCGTGGAGTGGGGGCCAGTGATCTTCGGTGCAGGTGGTGCTGGAGGCTAGGGCTACTTGGAGCCCAAAGCACGACTTCTTGGGAGACCCAGAAGATGATGCACTTGCAAATGTGCTCGGTGTCCAGAGGTCATGGTCTCAAGTCACCCACGATAGCCACGGGCCTCAGCTTTGATGGGGACTCAGGGTAGCCTCGCGGAAGTTTGAGAATCCACCTCTGGTGATGCGATGACTTCGGCGTCCGACGGGAGCTTCAGAAATGCGAACCAGACAGATGCTTCTTTGGTGCCTGCCAAGCAGGGGAGTCACTCCTTGACCCCAAGGGAGATTCTTCTGTCCTCTAATCGTGAGTAGAGCGTCGAAGGTCCAGGATTCTGTTTCAGAGTTTCGTCCAGGGATAATCTAAAGTCCTAAGGACTGGGTTCCTATCTTTATACTAAAGATAGGGGTTGGACTACTCTGTGGCCCCACCTATGGGTGGGTCAGGGCAGAGGGGTGGCTACACCCCTTTCCCTTTGTCCAGTTCGCGCCAAAGCAGGGGCTGGAAGCCCCTGATCCGGTTTGAACTGGGGTATGCACTAGGGACACCAAATGTGCCCCCAGTGCAGGACTTCAAAGCACACAGATGGTGCTCCCGCCCAGCCCCAATACACATTATCCTGTCTGGGGAGGTGGTCACACCTCCCTGGGACAGGAAACCTGTTGTCCAGGCCTCCCCTGCCGGAGTTTCGTCCAGCAGCAGGAGGCCAGACTCGTGTCTGTGGCAGCAGCATCCATTTTGTGATGCCAGGGCTTTGGAGAGAAGTTACCGGGTTAGTTAGAGTTAACATGTCTTTCCCTCTAGAAGGGTGGAATGCTACCCCCGCCGCCAGAATTGGCGGGGGGTAGTATTCCAAGATGTTTGACACCAAACACGACATGTTTAGGTGCAGCCATTCCAAAGTTAGCATTTTACCGCGAGGATATAATGCGCTTAAGACTATATGGTCAGGCTGCACTACAAACAGCATCAGAGATGGTCTCCGAACGCTGCAGAGGGGCCCTGCTCATGCAGGGGCACCCTCTCACATAGGAACCATGCACTCTGCCTTTAGGATTGATAAGGCCTGCCTTAGGAGTGACTTATAGGTTTATATGTGTGTATGGATTTAGTGATATAGGTAACCTATATCACAGTAAGGGGTGCATGCACCACCTTACCCAGGCTGCAGTAGCAGACCTGTTGTGTCAGTTTGGATGTCCTTCCAGGGGTGGCATAATACATGCTGCAGCCCCTGGTAGGCCTCTGAGGTACCTATGCCCTTGGTACATAGTATACCATATACTAGGGACTTATAAGGGCACTCCAGATTCCAATCAGAGATGTGCCTAAGGCACATGGAAACCTTTTACAGAGAAAGCAGATAGACTGGGGCCCTGAATAGCAGGATCCCAGTCCAACTAAGTCATAAACCAGCAAAACACCATAAAAAAAGTGGGGGCAACCATATAGTCAGATTCCACCTTCCTACAGTTCGTTGTAACAAAGATACCCAGATAGCGAAAGCCGTCCTCTACCACCATGACCCCAAACTCCCTCTGTATTTTTGGGGGGGACCGTTAAGGATGTATAAGATTGATATGGCCCAATTTATCGTATATCCGGAATATTTCACGAAATTTGTGAATATGTTCATTATTCTGTCTAGGGAGCGTGTTGGTGATGCGGCATACAGTAAGATGTCGTCAGCATATAGAGATATGCAATCCTCCCATTCAGCTGTTCAACGGAGTCCCCGTATTAGGGGGTCTCCCCTGACCCATGCTTCAAGTCGTTCAAGCACTAGAGTGAAAAGTATTGGTGACATGGGGCATCCCTGTCGTGTTCCCTAGGGGAAAGGTCTCTGAGAGTCTTGCATTGACCACTACCTGTGCCAAAGGTTTCGTATATAGGAGGCGAATCCAGGACCTGAATTTGGGGCCGAACCCCATACGTTCTAGGACTGCAAAGAGAAAGGTCCATTCAATGGTGTCAAAGGCCTTGCGAGCGTCCTAGGAGAAGACAATGGCCTCCTCTTGGATGGTGCTTCTTCTTCCCAGTACCCCGTGTTGAGGGCCTTGTTCCTGCCCGGCATGAAGCCGGATTGGTCAGGGTGCACCAGTTTGGTGAGGCATGGTGTAAGTCTGTTTGCGAGTGTTTTAGCCAGTATTTTCACTTCTGCATTAAGCAGGGAGATGGGGCGGTATGAGGCACAGTCCTCCACTGGTTTGCGAATTGTGACTATTGTCGCTAGACATTGGTCCCTAGGGATCTCCCCGGCCTCCATGCTAGCCTGATACATCCCAATAAGGTACGGTGCTAATTGTGACACTGTCATTTTTTACAATTCAATTGGAGTGCCGTTAGGGCCCATAGCCTTCCCTGACTGCATATCGCCTAGGCAGAGGTTATTTCTTCCTCTGTGAGGTCACTCTTGAGTTGTAGTGTCTCTTAAGCTGTAAGGGTAGTAGGTGAATGTCTCTAAGCAGTTCAGTGGTTTCTGCTGCTGTGGTGGTGGTCACTGGGGTATAGATCTTTGTGTAATATTTTGCAAAGGCTTCTGCAATGAGTTGTGGGTCTCTAATTGGGGTCTCTGCGTCTGTCTGGAGCCAGGCTTTCCATCTATCTGCGCGTTCATGTCTATCCAACCAGGCAAGGAGTTTGCCTGCTTTGTCCCCTACTTCGTAGATCTTATGACATGTAGCCACTTGCCTGGCTTTGGCTTCTTCCCATATGTGTTCCTTGTATTCTTGCTTTTTTATGTTAAGTCATTGTGTGTTAGAATCGTAGGGGTTCTGGAAGTGCACTGCTTCTAGGTCAAGTACTTCTTGTTCTAGGGCTTCGGTCACTTTTTGTTTTTCCTTTTTGTGGCCTGATATAAGGGAGATGGCTTGTCCCCTGATTACAGGCTTATATGCTTCCCAGAGGGTGAGTGGTGAATCCACTGAGTGTTCATTTTCAGCAAAGTAGTTTTGTGTGGTTATGGATAGGCCGTTACGTATTTGTGGACTTTTTAAATACCCTGGGTGCATAGAGAACGTGCGGCTGTGGCTTTGTGTTTCTGCGGCGTATCTGGCCAAAATGGGGGGGTGATCCAAAATACCACTTGCTAAATGATGTATATCCGTAAATCTAGTGACTGTGTCTGTCAACGTGAGAATTAAGTCTATACGTGATAGGCTATTGTGTGCCCCAGAGTGAAACGTGAATTGTCCTAGTTGTGGATGGTGTGCTCGCCAAACCTCGGCAAGTCCCAAGGCTCCCAGAAAATCAGAGAACTGTAACGTGTTGCGAATCAGTTTTTAGGGGGAGACTGTCTATCTGGTCACACGGGGTTGTGTTGAAGTCCCCCAGATTATCAGTTAACCCTCCGGTAGTTTGAGTAGGAATGTGCTCAGTGCAGGCAGAGCTATATTATGTAGTGCCGGTGGTATGTAGACAGTCATGATATTGATGGGCTTTCCCTTTCAGCAACCCAATATCGCTGCAAATCTTCCTTGCTCGTCATTTCATGTCAATTCTATGATTAGGGGAAATTGTTTCCTTCCTAAGATACCTACTCCTCTCGATCCAGAGGTAAATCCGGAGTGTGCCACCCGTTTGAAACCCCATCTGTCCAGGGCTTTACATGAGTTGCCTACCAGGTGTGCCTCCTGGAGTAGGACCACATCGGGCAATTGTTGTTTGATGTATTGTAATACCAGCCCTCTTTTCAGTTTGTCCTTAACTCCGTTCACATTCCATGAAAGGAGTTGGAGGTGTAAGCTATGTGGTGAATTTTGCATTGTGTGTGAAGGGTATGAGTCCGGTCTCCCTGAGTGCTGTTGTCGCCCGTTCCCCGGTGACGAGTGATCGTTGAAATAGGGATGTTGTTTTGCCAGATAATGCTTTTCGTGTCTTGCCGCTACATGTGTCCCATTGCTACAACTACTGATATAACTCCTATAACTCCCAACCCTGGTTTCCTAGCCCCTCCCTGCCTCCCTGCATGGCGGACTTGAAACTACCCACCTACCCAACAATGCAGAGTGCCTGTCGTTCCCTTCCCGATACTTCTTTGAAGGGAGCATTCCGGTTGTCCCCCCTCGTCCCATCCCCATTATGGAATACTTTCTTGCAATTAGTGCTATCTTCAAGGTAGTCTATTGAAGTCGACCATGAACCCACATCCTTGTGGCTTGTTTAGTTCTTCTCCCCCAAGTACCTTGTAAGTTCAGTTCCAGTTCTCATCCGTGGGAACTTCCATTCCCTTGGGTGCTTGACCGTTGTTTTCTTCAGGAGAGTTCATCCAGTCTTTATCTTATTGGTGTTTTAGGGACTGACGAGAGTTTTTGCTACCGAGTTCACACGATTGGCCTCGTTGCTTTCTGTAGTGTTCTTTTCAGATTCTGCGTGTTTCTGCATGAGTGGTTGTCTGTTGTGGTTCGTTCTGCCTCTGTCATGATTTGTGACTTGACGCCATCCCTCAAGCCAGTCCCAGGCCTCCTCTGGTGTCATAAAGAACCATACTTTCCCTTCCGCTTCTACTTGCAATTTTGCAGGGAACAGCATTGAATATTTGAGTTCACGTTATCTCAGTTCCTTTTTTATCTCAAGGAAGCTGTGCCTCTGCTTCTGTACTGCTGCTGTGTAGTCTGGAAAGAAGGTTATTGTACTTTGGGCATAGTGCCGCGGTGGAGCGGCACGAGGCGTTTGAAGGATTATGTTGCGGTCACGGAAGTTAAGGATTCGCGCCATAATAGGTCTCGGGGGGCACTTGGTTTGGGTCTGCCTCCTGGTACCCGATGAGCACGTTCCACCGAGAAGTAGTTCGATAGTCCACGGGGTTGCAGATGTTTTTGCACTAGTTCCTCCACAAATAAGTCTGTAGCTGGGCCTTCAGCTTTTTCTGGAACCCCAATGATTCTGATGTTATTGCGCCTTGATCGGACTTCATAGTCATCTAGCTTGGCGATGATTATCTTGCTTGTGTCCTGCAGCTGTCAGATTTGGAGTTTGAGATTGTCTGTGTCTTCATGCAGGGCTGTGGTTGTTTTCTCCACCTCTGTGACTCTTGCATTCATGTTTTTGAGGTCTGCTCGGACCAGCACGATTTCTATGGAGACTGAGTCTATGCGGGTTTCCAGTGAGGAGTGAACTTTGCTTAGTGTGGACATGATGTCTTGGAGCGTGATTTCTTTCTCCTCTGTTGGGTTTTGGTCTTCTGCCTGGGCAGCAGCTTGATCTGTAGGATCCGGTTGTCCTTTGGCCCATGCAAATTTATCGACTTTAGTTTGGTGCGCATTGGGTGGCCCTCTACTCCCTGTCATTTTAGGGACTGTGTCACTATGACGATTGTTTGGTGGCTTTTGGTCGGGAGTAATCACAGCTACCTGCCTGTGGGAGAATGTGGCCCGATGCGGCCTTTCGGTTTTCCTTCCTTGTTCTGTCCCTTGTGCACGCTACTCCAATTTTGGATGGGTCCAGGGGTTCCTCACCAGGTGTGTTTTCCCCTCCGTCTGTCTGCCCCAGTGGCGCTTGGGGTACGCTATACTGTGGGGTTGCTGTTGTCTGGATTTTATGGAGGGCTTCTGGGGGCGTCTATAACAGATCTTGCTGAGTAAGGAGTCCCTGCAACTCTCTGTCTTTTATTTCTGTCCCCCAGTCCCACCAATGTGCTGCTTGGTGTTGGGTTCGACTTCCGCCCTCAATGGACGCGGCGAGGAGATCTGTTATGACCTTCCGGGCGGTGTGTGTTTTATTAAGCTGCTGCCGAGTTTGTATTGATGTATTGAGCGATTCAAAGCGTCTGTAATTCTTGGCGTCTCAATTCACGTGACTGCTTCCGGCGAAAGAGCTGTCTGCCAGATTTCGAATGTGACGGTATCCAGCACATGTTGCAATATTCAGTGGACTGGCAGCTCGTCCATCTAGCCAGAATTCTCTTTTTCTGCCAGTTTAAAGGTCTAGAGGTTAAAAGAGAAGATCTTTTACGCCGTTTTTTTCAATATACTCAGCTGACCTATATATTCGGTCCTCGTGTGAGAAGTGAATACGCGGATTGGGGATTCTAGGTATACATCATCTACCATTATATTGGGTTTGAACCTGGAAACTCTCATATTTATTACCCTACATCATCTTCTATCGAAACCTTTACCATTCTGAGTACAACGTTCGGTGGTGGAACTCCTGAGGAAGGCAGTGTTCTGCCGAAACGCGCGTAGAGATAATCTGGAAACCACCCTAATAATCATGTTTTCATTGAGATAATCTGGAAACTACCCTAATAATCATGTTTTCATTGAGATATCATGTTATATTAATTTTGACCCAATTGTGATTCGTATAGTTTCCAAACAGATGATATATATCGATATGAGTAATAGAGTGTAGTATGTATGTTTGATGAATGTGTGTAGTTAGGATGTTGTTCAAACTTAGGTCTCTGTAGCACTAGATTTATTATGTTTTTATATCTTCAACAGAATTATGAACTTTGAATAAATTACTTTTGTATTTTTCTAAACACTAGTGTCACTAGTTTTTATTTCTTATTTTAAATATTCCTTATTTTGACATGTTCTGAGATTCTCACTGTCTTGAAGTTGCCCTAGATTATTTACAATAAATAATTGAGCGGATAATGGTCCAGGCTCTTATTCTATCACGCCTGGACTATGGGAATGCCCTTTATTTAGGAGCCCCCCCAAGCCACAATCTCCAAGCTACAGATCGTTCTAAACTGCGCAGCTTGCCTGCTCCTCCAAATCCCCTACCGGCAATCAGCCAAGCCGGCACTGAAGACCCTTCATTGGCTGCCTATAACGGAGAGAATTAAATTTAAGGCTATGTGTAGCACGCATAAGTCCTTCTGGGGGAATGGACCGATAATCAGTCGATCTATGATCACCCCCTACCGCCCAAACAGAAGCCTCCGTTCGGCTAACCTCTCACTTGCCGTGCTTCCTAAAATAAAAAGAGCTAGAAGTGGCGGGCATTCCTTCTCTTACAACTCTGCTAAGCTATGGAACGCTCTCCCTCGCCACATACGTGGGGAGCCCAACATGATGCTCTTCCTAAAACTCCTTAAAACCTGGTTTTTCCATAATTCCACTTAATCATATGGTCCTCTTTGTCCGCGTCTGATGACAGCGCTGGGATGCCTCAGGGTAGCTACGCGCTTTATAAATGTTTTTTCATTCATTCATTCATTGATGTCTTATTTTCTCCTTATTCCCTCTATTTTAATTTGTGCTTGGTCTCTTGCCCAGCGGTCAGGGGGGGCTGGCTGTGAGTGTTCAGGGTGTCACTTGGGTATGCCCCCTCTCCGGTTCTCCCACTCGGCTATTGTAAGCTGTCGGGGGGGCCCTCACCTTCCCTCCTCAGCTCGAGGATTCCTTTTGACCCCCTCCGGTCGTTCCGATGGCCGGATGCTGCTTGTCTGTGGCGCACGCTCCTCGTTCTTGCCAACTCCGACACTGGTGAGCAGCTGGCTGCGTTGTAGGCCTCAGTTCCATTTTCACTCATGGCCCGGGCTTTACCTCGCGAGCGGGCCTCAATCTTTCTGGCAGCTCTGCAGCACTTTTAAGTATATCTGGGCACAGCTAAAGGATTCCTTTGATGACTGGATATTACTTTCTGAGTCGGTCACTCCTCGGTCTCTCGGACTCCGGCACTTGGGAGCGGTTGGTCTCGGCTCTGTCTTCACTCGAGGTCCCGGCTATACCACCCGAGCGGGCCTCGATCTTCCTAGCGGCACGTCAGGGCTATTTTGCGTTGTTCTGGGCAGTCGACCACCGAATCCTGGTCCCGGCGACTTTCGCTTCTTTTACCGCCTCGTTTCGTAGCTCTGCAGTCAGATTAATGACCGGATTTCTAGGGGAATTGCTCAGGGTGCTCCGGAGCTACGCTAGTTGGCGGCCATTACGCTCGGCAGCCAGCTACGCCCCCCGCTCATACCCTTTATTACATCACTTATACTATATGAACTCATAGCTTTCATAAAAACACTAATAACATCTCAAATAGGATAATTTGTGAGAACACCGTGCATCGTAAATGCGCATGATATAATTATTGTCGTGTGACTAGTGAGTTGACAGCACTGTATTTGGAGGTTCGTGAGTTATAGAATTTGAAGCTGGTGAGTAAATTATAAATTTAGGACATAACTATAACTTTAGAATTTCTAATATTTTTGTAGTTTAGGTTTGGTTTGTATACAAACAATAACTAAAGTTTTTCTAACTCTAACTTAGGGCCTGATTTAGAACTCGGTAGACTGGTTACTCTGTCACAATGGATGAAAGAAATCCTGTCCATGGGATATGGGCCCTTAGTTTTAACCTTTTAAGCCATTTGAGATGCACTAATTGCATTAGAAATACACCTCAACAGGGAACGTTGTATTGTCGCTGGCAAAATTCATATTGAGCTGCATCATCATGACAGAGTCACAGTGAAGTGCATAAGGAAGATTAACAGACATTCTATAGCAACTGACTATTGGCTCTGCAAAATCAATTTCACATATCAGAAATCCTAAATGAGTGGGAGGCAAAACATCAGTTTTTGTTTTTTTTAAATAAAAAATATAATTTGGCTTGGAGGAGATGATTGATGCAGAGAATGCTGAGTGTAGACAGCAGGACACCCTGTAAAATTGTTGTAAATATTTGCAAAGGGAAGGATAAAGTAATGCTAAGGATTGTCTGGAGTGTGGCAGGATAACAGGTATTCCTTTTTGGAGGGAGGTGATATGGGTATGGGCAGAGGGTGAGGAAATATGTTTCAAGACACCAAATGTAACACAAGAAAAGGCGCTGAGGGAGGTGAGGCTACAATGCGTATGGCTCTCCCATGACTCCTCTAACCCTGCACAGATGGTAAAACCAGGGACATATGATTTGGGTGTGCCATACATAACATACATAACAAAGGTAAAAGTGTAGATTGGTGTCAGTGAATAACATCAATATTTTTCACCTCAGGGTTCTGAGAAGCATCATAAACAACTCAAGCTTCAATCTCATTGTCTTTTTGATGTCACTCAGGACCTCTGGGAGCAAACCGTCTAGACAGCTGTGTGTAATGCTTGCTAGTCATAAATGTTTTATTGCTCAGTGAGAAACTGTAAAGAATCTAATTGAGTAATTGGCATCAACATTTAGTTGTGCACTTAATGAAACACTTGACCATAAATATGATTCAGCGAATAAGAGCAAAAACACATGCAAAGGATGATGGCCCTTTGTGGTTCAAGTTAAACTGGGAGAGCAGTGACATTCACAGATAACTGATCTTGAACCTTGGGAAAATACAAAATTAGTGGTAGCTCAATGTGACAATACATTTCTGTTGGAAGGTGCACATGAAATTGCCTTGGGTCTTCTCTTGTCAAAACGTGTTATGTAAAAAAGAAGTATGATCAAAGCTTCGTTAGCAGGAATCATTTTGAGAAGGTCTGAAGAGAGGTAATTGAAAGCCCTGCCTTATTGGCCCCTATGCCACAAATGATAGATTAATTCTGAGGGCATCCATGTGAACTCATTTAAAAAGAATGTCATGCACCTGAGGAAATATCCATGCATTTACTGAATACTCGCTTTTGACTTAAAGCATCAACTCTTAAACTAAATAGACCAACTTCTCCCATTGCTCCTGATAACATTCAGAGCTCATATTGGCGGACCATCGAATAGGAATAACGAAGCAGGTTGTTAGGCTGACCAACAGCTATTCAAACCATCACCACTGAAATTAATTATATGCAAATATCTAGGTATTTAGTATGGGTATGCAAGAAACCTCTTTGCTTTTTACTATGTGATATGTTGACAAGCCCAGCTTAATTTAAACATATATTTCATTTCTCTATATGATGAATAGTGTTCTATCAAAACACCAGTAATGCTTCTTTCCTTCCACCTCAGCCTGTAACTTTGACCCTTGTACCCTACCACTATCCAGGTTGCAAACATATATGCACAATATGACAGCCCTCAAACTCCAGTCCAACAGAGCAGCACACAACAAAACTTACCAGAAAACCTGAATGTGTGCAATAGCAAACTAAAAATAGAGACGCCTATAGAATTTTGAGGACAATAGATTACCAAACTTTGTTTTTCATTTCAGAAAATCAACTCTGAACAGCAAAGGGAATGTTTGACAATGAAAGAATTTCACAAATGAGGTAAGGCGTAACATTTACAGACTTCAACCCTTAGCACTTAAAACACTTCATGCTCAATTACCACATTTCTAGATGTTTTAAAAATTCAAAAGCAAACACAATCAATCATAAAAGAAAATTTAACATGCAAACATAAATCATAAACTTTCTTCGAAATGAGAAATCATCTAAACTGGTACATAATGCACAAATATCTTTGGGTACTTAGTTTAAAGCTAAGAAAGTAGAGAATCAGAGAGACGTACATGTTTGTCGAAGAAACTATTATAGATAATAAAACTACGTACTCAAGAGATGTGTGTGTGAGTGTATGTGTTTTTGTACCTTGATAATTCATATTGTTTACCGAGACATAGCTCCAGTTATTTTGCAACACTTCTAATTGAATTTCCTGGAAAGTCAAGTGTTTGCCATTGAAATTAATTGAGTACAATGTTACTGTGAAAAGTGAACCTTCATATTTTTCATACAGATGGGATATAAATTCACGAAACACTCATTGGCATACCGCATATCTAAAACATTTCCATCTGTATCATTAAAGAAATTTAATAGCAGGGTTTCTTTAATCCTGTAATCCACACACTTAACCTTCTTCCTCGTAACCATAAAAAATACCCTAAATACTTAAGCCATACCCTTAGGCCCTAAACCTTATACTCCAATTTGTTAAACTCTGTTATCATAACCCATTAACCCTACACCTAAAAGTGTCAATACCTATACCGTATATCCCACAATATTAAACCCTATCCTCTATAATCATCATAACCCTAACTCCTAACCCTTTAAATCTTTAATACTATACCCAAACCCCTTAATACTTAAACCTGCACCTCAACACCTTAACTATTATACCCTTAACCTAAAACCACACATTTATAACCCCCATACCCTAACATCTATTCCCCTTATGCATAATCCCTAATCCCTTAACTTTAAAGTAAATTCTCATCTTGTGTCCTCAGTATGTGTGTGTGTGTGTGTTTGTGTAAGTGTGCATGGATTCTGAAAATGCATAGGCCTTTAGAGGCAGACAATGTCTCACTTCTATTTTAGTTAAATATGAACATAATGATTTAGAGTCAAAACTTAACAGAAGTCCCATCCATTGTATCCCAAGTGTATTATAGTCTAATTCACTTGTATTATGGTGGAAGAAGTATCTGTCCCATTTTGACTGAGTATTCCATCCACATACTCTAAATAAGACCCTCAGTCAAGCAATCTAATGCATAAGTGAACTTACCAGTGGTAGTAGTATTCAAGCTCAGTAATACATGTCAGTGTTTAAAGAAATTGTAGTTCTCACGAGCTAGCACAGCTCCAACCTCCTCTTTCCAAGTCTCCAAGGAAAGTGACCACTGCGCCTGAGATCTAGAACTCTCATCTTCAGTGTCCTAGGCAGCAGTAATGGAGCCATCATGACACTGTCAGCAACCACCTGCTTGTTATGTTTCTATTTCTGTTTCTGGCAATGTCTGATGATGTCACAGACAGAATCTGCATAGGGTGGAAGGCTGAGTTGAGAATCCTGGTGTGTGCGAAATACCAACAAACAACAGAAGCAGGATTATCCTTAAAGAAAATGCAGAAAAGGTCATAGTTCTTCAATAAGGGAAGGTCCACAAGCTTTCCAGCTTTGTTCCAGTGGCACAGTGTCACAAAACCCACATCTGGACATACACTGTGTCACTGGAACAACCAACCAAGCTATACCTGTCTGATGAGCCCTAACTAGGGTGAAACCAGTCCTGGGTTACTTGTGTTCTGGTTCAGGGAGAACCTGGCCTGTTCCCATTGGAGCAGAGGCAAGACTAATTTGCATTTGACTGGGTCCAAACTGAGGTGACATGGTATGGAAAATAATAATGGATGGGGATGAGCCCCGAATAATTATCAGAGAATGAGAATAATTTAATCATTCCATCCATCACTTTCCTGTACACTTTAATAAAAAAGCAGACATTGTTTTGTACTATGTACATCATGGGAATGGTTTCCTAATTTCCGGGGGAACTTGCTGGCTCAAATAGCATGTAAGCTCTGGAACACTTTTGACTTTAGAACAGAGTCAAAGTGGACTCTTGTGACTTGGACTACTAGAGGGGCATGCCCTGGATGTTGCCAATAATGAATGAGGTATAAAAACTATTGCTAGAGTGAGGAGGGAGTGGGATAAGGGGAACTGCTTTACGAAACACTAGAGCCCTGACCTTAGAAGGACTGTGCAAGTGTTTCTTAATGTCATATTTTTCCTTTGTGTTGGTAGCAGTAGAAATAAAATACTTCAATTTTTTCATAAAAATAAGTTTTTGGCTGGACAATGATTTACTGCTGCTGCATTTTGAGTTGTGCGCACCTCCCCAAGGGGGAGCCTTGGACTGCTCAGATCACACTAATCCTAAGAGTCAACTGCTGAAGGAGTACTTGCCCCAGTTGCTCAGAATCCATAGTAGGTCTGGCCCCGGGACATCATGAGTAAAGGGCCTGAACCCACACGGTTTGGCCCAGTAACCCCTGCTTAATCCGTGGCCCTCTGAAAGGGGTTCTGACACCCACACAATGTTTACAAAACATGAGGAGATTACCATGTTGCAGCATACGAAATTTCCTATGCCAGAAAATATGAGCACAGGAGAACGAGATTTTAATTATAAAATGTGGTCATTTTGCTTCAAACCTGTTTCCACAAATGATGCTTTTAGTCCCATAGCATTGAAGTAAACCAACAAAACTGGAAAGTAATATTTTCCTCCTCCCATATATTTATACCAATGCAGTCCTACCGCTACTTCATAAAGGGCTCACTGTGAGTGAGACCTTGATCATGGCTTCATGTTCGCTGGTCCTTCACCACTGTTTATATCTATTTTTTGAGTGTTTTGTTTCTTTCTATGACCTATCCTGATTAGTTACAACACAAACAAAAGTGAAGACAAGAAGTACTCATATGTACATAATACATTCTTAATGTGCTCTAACATTTATAGTGAACAGTGTTCGACAAAGAAAAATATTTTTACAAAGTCAGAAGTGGGCGCGGATTTCTTTCATACCAAATGTTTCATTCCGTGGTCCCCTTCACACTGTCTGTGTGAAAGACATTCTGTTTGTATTTCCTCATCGGGTTTGGAGTCTTTTGTACCCCAACAAATTTTGATCTCACCAGCGTCAATCTCCTGTTATTTTAGAGGGCACCAAAAATCAGTATCCAATCCCCATTACGTTAATCTTACTGAAGAAGCACATGAGCAAGTGCCATCGCACATCGCACATCAAATTCTCAAAAACCAAACAATAACAATCTAAAGAATATGCCCAATGGAGGGCACCAAAAAACAGTATCCAATTCCCATCGAAATTTGAGGGGGCTGCATAAGAAACCAAAACCGATGAAGAAATAGAAAAAGTACGGAGTAATATGGTACTGCTAAGGTACCAAACAAAATGAGAAAGAAAAAAATATGAACATTTGGAAATACACCATAAGACAGCATATTTGATAAATATAGTGGGCAAAAGTGTATTTTCTAATAATAACATATTTAAATATGCTGAAAAAAGTGTACAGAGTAGCACGTTAATTACTAAAAAATGTCTCACTACTTAAAAGAAATATACCATTCCCCGTTGAGTGCTACAAAAATATAAATACATGTAGAAATAAAAATGGTACCCTTACAAAATAATTTTTGGGGTACTGCGGTAGTTCAGCACTACTCCCTATTTATATAAAAGAAATAAATAAAGTTATAAATATTTTGTAAAAACTATTACCACTTTTGTAATGTGTTAATAGATAGGGCAAAAATGCCAAACCAAATACTTACCTATATTCGAAGGCCTAATGAAGAACACGGGCAAAGCAGACCTAAAACCAACATGCTTGACTTTAATTTTTGTAGAGGTATTCATTAGCCAATCAGCTAATGATCTGGCATCACTAAGGGCCAGATGTACGACCCTAAATTGCATGCGCAAACGGATTAGCGACCCGTTTGCGCATGCAACACGAATAGGGCCATGTACAATTCCTGTTTAGTGAGTCGCAATTTATTTGCGACTCGCTAAATAGGAAATGCGACTCGCTATTAGGAAGGGGCATTTCAAGGGTGTCCCTTCCTAATAGCGACTCTCTACCCCATGTATGAATGTTTTGCGACTGCAATTGCGGTCGCAAAACACTCACAGTTTACTGCCCTCTTCAAGAGTGTGGTAATGCACTCGCAAATCGGACCCCTTACCCATTGTAAATGCAGGGGAAAATATTTTTTAGGGGCAGGCAGTGGTCCCAGGGACCACTACATGCCCTTAAAAAATGAAACAAAAACATTTCGTTTTTCTTTTTTTAAATGCATCCCGCTTTCCTTTAAGGAAAACGGGCTGCATTTTAAAAAAAAAAAACAGCTTTATTTAAAAGCAGTCCCAGACGAATATATGACGTTACATCGCGGTGTTTACACCGCAATACCTTTACAACGCAGGTATTACAACGCAAGTCGTTACAACGACTTGCGTTGGAGGGCGCTGGACTTAGGAATAGTATGATTTACTATTCCAACTCCAGCCTACGTTACAGTAGGGAAGGTGTTGGAATAGTAAATCATACTGGGGCACATGCATCAAGCTTTTTACCGGTGGCAAACGGGCCGATTCGCAGAATCAGCCCGTTTGCGACCGGTAAAAAGCCATTTCTGATGCATCAAACCTAAATGCATTCGCAAAATAGGTAATTGCAATTTTGCGATTACCTATTTTGCAAATTCATTTAGGGAAAAATGCAATGCATTAAGCATTTTAAAAATGCGACTTTGCATTAAGGATTTGCAAATTACCATCAACTTCATGTTGATGATAATTTGCAATTACTTAGAAAAATGCACAAAATTGCATTTTTCAAAGTGCCATGTGGTGCAGTGTGTGCGCCACATGTGCACACTTACCTTTTTTGGGGGTGCATCAGGGGGGCCTTAGGCCCCCTAGCACCCTTGCAATTGCATTCGCAATTTGCGATTACCTATTTGGTAATCGCAAATTGCGAATGCTTTCCCATTCATACCTATGTGCCTCTAGGCCCATAGGAATGAATGGGAATGCATTCCCTAATAGCGAATCGCAATTTGTGATTCGCTATTAGGGAATGTGTAGGAATCGCTATTTATTTTGCGATTCCTACATGCATAAGGAATTGCGACTCCTAAATAGCGATTCCTTAAAAATCGCTATTAAGGAATCGCAATTCCTAATCTTGATGCATGTGCCCCACTATTCCTTAAAGTCATTGTAACGACTTGCGTTGTAATACCTGCGTTGTAAATATCGCGGTGTAAACACCGCGATGTAACCGATGTTTCCCGTCCCAGACATGGAGGTCTGCTGAGCCCAGCAGGCCACCATCCCTGGGAGGGCCATCCATTCCCAATGGGGTCGCAAATTGCGAGTGCCTCATGAATATTCATGAGGCATGCAATTTGCGACCCCAGTGGGAATCACAAACAGTGTCCCAGACACTGTTGTGCATGGCATTTTGCGACTCACAAATTGTCATGGTCGTACATCTGGCCCTATGTACCATGGTAGTACAGCAAAATACACCCATATTTCGCAAACATTTGGTGCAAAGGTTAAATAAATTAAACCTTATAAAATAGTTACACTACTTACCTGAACTACTCAAAATAAGCATTTGCGCACCATAATATCAAATACAAGCAAGTTTTAACAAAATCCGAATGACGATTTTCACAATACGTATAGTAAAACAATTCATGTTAAATACACTGAATGTAAACCTGTTTTGGTACCCCCACAATATTGACATATTCCCATATATATTTTGGAGAGAAAACCTGTACATATTTAGACACACTCTAATCCCTTCGCTGCCAGCCCTTTTCCCCGCCCTGTGCTTAGCCCTTTTTTGGCTATTTGGGGTAGTTCTCGCTTTGGCCCCTATAACTTTTTGTTCACATAAGGTATCCATGCCAAATTTGCGTTGTATTTTACCAACATCCTGGGGATTCTAAAGGTACCCAGGGTTTGTGGATTCCACAGAGGGGACCGAGAAATTAGCCAAGATACAGCTGAATTTGGAGTTTTTGGAGAAACACGTGCTGCAAAAGAAAGCATCTGTTTTTTCCCCTGTAAATGTCTTCAACGAAGGGTTTGCGGTGCTAAAATCACCATCTTCCCAGGTTTCAGGAACAGGAAGATTTGAATCAAAAAAACAAAGGGCCTCATTTATGAGAAACTGGTGCATCTGCATTGATGCAACAGTTTCTCTGTGTCCCCCTTGCGACATGATGTATGCGCCGTATTTAATGTACGGCGCTCCATGTCGCAAGGAAAGACAGATGCGTCAGAAATCCTGGCGCATCTGTCGGCATAAAAACCACACATTACTACAGTAGCGTCGTAATAATGACGCAACTCCAGCAATGCGTGGGGTAGGCCTGTGCCTATGGCACTGCATCACCCTTACGCCTGCCATAAGGCAGGAGTAAGGTTTTGACGCATTGGCGTCCTAGCAGTGGCGCAGTGAAATCTCATAGATTTCACTGCGCCACTTCTCAAGCTTACTTGTGGGGGAACGCCCACCCTGCATACATTATACCTCACGCAGGTATAATGTGGCGCAGGGCTTTACAAAGTGACGCATCTGTCTAGATGCGTCGCTTTGTAAATAGGGGCAACGTTGCGCATATTTTACACCACCGCTGCGTCACACAAACAGTGACGCAACAGCGGCGCAAAAGTGACTCGGGCTCATAAATAAGCCCCAAATTTTTCAGCGCAGTTTTGCATTTTACTGGCCTTAGTCAGAAAGAACCCCCTTTGGGTAAATACACATACATAAAACCACACTTATGATAAATACCCAATGTCACCAATGTATAAACCACAAACAGGGGAATAGAAAAATCAAATGGCAAATTCAAATACAAATGATACAAATTTTAATAAGCAAGCATATATGCATTTCAGTGTACAATGTTTACTAATAATAAAAAATACATTGAGAATTCATCAAAAAACAATTTTAAAAAAACCAAATGGGATCCAATATAATTGATACAATTAAAAAACATACATACAAATAACAACAATACACATAAAAGTTGGGAGAACAAGCAGGAAGATAATTCCTATACACAGAAGGAACTACTAAATATCACATAGATCAATCGTCATATGAAGAAATTGTCAATCGTAACAGTTGTCTACATAAATTTAAGGTAGGCCTTCATTGTAATGCATCGACGCGTTTCGGTGGGCACTTTATTCTGACCGTCACCTTCTTCAGGAAAGGACAATAACTCCCAAATGTAAAAAACCGATTCTTAATATTGTTCAAGATCTGGACTGAATCAGCCTCAATTAAAACCAAAAAGAAACAAGCGAATTCCTCTTTTTCTTACGCCTATACGTGTCTTAGATATATCAGCACGAATACCAGAGCGTGACTCGCTTCAAGTATCCACATATATTAAAACACGGTCCAAGTTAACGTAAAAATATATGGCCAATACCTCAGATAATATGGCCCAAATGCAAGAAATAGATGGCTCGTATCGTCACTAAAATCAAAGATTCCTATAAGGACTAAAAGGTCTCTTCTGTGGTGCTCACAACCACTAGTGCGATCCCATCAGTATATCAGGATAGGCAGTCCACTTCCAATTTCTGTGTATTGTCAAGCAGCATACGTGGTATCCACCTCCGTCGGTACATTGGTGACATTGGGTGTTTATCATAAGTGTGGTTTTATGTATGTGTATTTACCCAAAGGGGGTTCTTTCTGACTAAGGTCTATTTTGGCACCCTTCTCCTTTGGTTGTTGGGTCCCTCTCTTTTTTCCTGAGTTGCATTTTA